>WNWK01002460.1:0-208877 GCA_009830355.1 Cherax destructor | reverse complement strand
GGGTGACCACCCAGGCAGGGTGACCACAGAGGCAGGGTGACCACCCAGGCAGAGTGACCACAAAGGCAGGGTGACCACCCAGGCAGGGTGACCACCCAGGCAGGGTGACCACCGAGGCAGGGTGACCACCCAGGCAGGGTGACCACCGAGGCAGGGTGACCACCGAGGCAGGGTGACCACCGAGGCAGGGTGACCACCGAGGCAGGGTGACCACCGAGGCAGGGTGACCACCGAGACAGGGTGACCCAAAAAGAAAGAAAATCCCAAAAAAGAAAATACTTTCATCATCATTCAACACTTTCACCACACTCATACATAATCACTGTCTTTGCAGAGGCGCTCAGATACGACATAAGAACATAAGAATGGAGGAACACTGCAGAAGGCCTACTGGCCCATACAAGGCAAGTCCTTATCAAAATCACCACTACCCAAAGCTGATAAATGGTTGCTTATATACTGTAGTCAGGTGAGGCGAAGTAGGAGGAGGCGGGGTCATAGTGGTACCATCCACTAGTCGAAGTATGTCTTCGTCCAAAGAACATAAGAAAGAAGGAACACTGCAGCAGGCCTACTGGCACATGCGAGGCAGGTCCAAGTCTCCCACCGGCTTAAGCCAATGCCCCAACCCAGCCAGGTCAGGTTACATTCACTTAAGGAAGGAGCACGGCATCTGACCTAGTAGCACAAACTAGTCAGGTCCAACTCACACCCACCCGCACCCACTCATATTTATCTAGCCTATTTTTAAAACTACACAACGTTTTAGCCTCTATAACTGTACTCGGGAGTTTCTTCCACTCATCCACAACTCTATTACCAAACCAATGCTTTCCTATATCCTTCCTGAATCTGAATTTATCCAACTTAAAGCCTTTGCTGCGAGTCCTGTCAATACTAAATATTTTTAACACGCTATTTACATCACCTTTATTTATTCCTGTTTTCCATTTATACACCTCAATTATATCCCCCCTAATTCTACGCCTTTCTAGAGAGTGCAGATTCAGGGCCCTCAGTCTATCCTCATAGGGAAGATTTCTGATACATGGAATCAACTTAGTCATCCTCCTTTGTACGTTTTCCAGAGCATTTATATCCATTCTGTAATACGGTGACCAAAACTGTGCAGCATAATCTAGATGAGGCCTAACCAAGGATATATAGAGTTGAAGAACAACCTGAGGACTCCTATTATTTATGCTTCTTGATATGAAGCCAAGGATTCTGTTCGCTTTATTGCGAACACTTATGCACTGTTGTCTTGGTTTTAGATTACTGCTAACCAGAACTCCTAAATCCTTTTCGCAGTCAGTAGTATTAAGATCTACATTATTTAGTTTATATGTGGCATGGTTATTGTCCTGTCCAATATTTAAAACTTTGCATTTATCTATTTTAAACTGCATCTGCCACTTCTCCGACCACTGCATCAGTCTATTCAAATCTTCCTGGAGTGCTCTAATGTCCTCATTTGAATGAATTGGACGGCCTATTTTGGTGTCATCGGCAAACTTGCTTATGTCGCTATTTATTCCCTCATCTATGTCGTTTATGTAGATTGTGAACAACAAGGGCCCAATACTGACCCCTGTGGAACACCGCTTGTGACACTTCCCCACTCTGATTTCTCCCATTTATGCAAACCTCTGCTGCCTATTTGTCAACCATGCCTCTATCCAGGAAAAATTTCTCCTCCTATTCCGTGTGCCTTAATTTTCCTCAATAGTCTCTGATGTGGGACTCTATCAAAAGCCTTACTGAAGTCCATATACACAATATCATATTCATTACCATGATCTACCTCCTCAAATACCTTAGTGAAAAAAGTTATTAAATTTGTAAGGCAGGAACGCCCTTTTGTAAAACCGTGCTGAGATTCGTTGATTAATTTATGCTTTTCAAGATGGCTGCGAATTGCCTCGGCTATTATTGATTCCATAAATTTTCCCACTATGGAGGTAAGGCTTATTGGTCTATAGTTCGAAGCTAAGGACCTGTCATCTGCTTTGAAAATAGGTATTACATTTGCAATTTTCCACTTATCTGGCACCATGCCAGTTTGCAGTGATATGTTGAAAAGATTAGCTATAGGTTTGCTAAGCTCCTCTTTACATTCCTTTAGAACCCTTGCATACAGTTCATCAGGGCCTGGGGATTTGTTAGGTTTTAATTTATCTATTTGTCTAAGGACCATGTCACTTGTGACCCTAATCGTGTATAGTTTACTATCGTCCTGTTCTACATAATTTATTATTTCTGGAATATCGCTAGTATCTTCCTGTGTAAAAACTGAGAGGAAGTAAGTGTTAAAAATTCTACACATTTCCTTATCACTGACGGTGAGCTGGCCTGAGTAACATTTGAGTGGGCCTATCTTGTCCCTAATCTTACTTCTGTATACCTGAAAAAATCCTTTTGGGTTAGTTTTCGATTCTCTTGCAACTTTAACCTCATAGTCTCTTTTTGCTTTTCTTATTCCCTTTTTTTATTTCTCTCTTTAACTGAATATATTGATTACTTAATTGCCCCTCTCCTCTTTTGATTCGCCTATATATGCCTCTTTTTTGACCAATGAGATGTTTTAATCTATTGTTCATCCACTTAGGATCATTTTTGTTTGATCTGATTTCTCTATTAGTGTGTTGTGGGGTTCTTTTCATAGATTTGGTAATATTAACAGACGATGAGCTTGGGTTTTGGTAGCGTTTAATGAGGCGTTGGATATATGGGAGCTGAGAGCCTATGCCTGTGTCCGTCTCGTATGCCTACCCCAAGGGAACTGCTCGAGGGGCCGCACGGCACTGAGACATTCAAAAGGCAGGCCTATGATTGGCTGATGCCAGATCACATGGGCAGAGGTTGGAAATCACGTGAACAGCCGTTATAAGTACAACCGTACAGCTCGGGCATGCTACGTATGGCGTCTCGACATACAACTATACAAACTAAGGACAACAGGCAACAACTCTCAGCTGATTCTATACAATGTCAAAGTACACAACAGTTGAACATTATACTTCACATAGATATTATCGTGACGGAACAATCTACATTACTATATGATGCATCATGATACTTAGGAATTTATTAAATGAGCTCATTCTAGAAAATCATGATAAAAGAGATAAAAAAAAATTAATTTGTTCGATCGAACTGTCTTCATGTGATCTACGAATTCTGAGGAAATATAATTATAAGAAGATAGTAATTAACAGACAAGGTAGATCTGGTGCACTCAAATCTATACTGTTAATTCTCAGAACTCGGAGAGAACGTGAACACACAAAAAAAAATTTGAGTAATACTAAGTAGATATTATAACACACAGTTAAACGCTTACTACATATTTATCTATACAGGTTATTACATTTAACCCCAACTCTGCTAGGGTGAGATTGATATAGGCTGTATAATTATCATCTCTGGGTGGATCAAACTCTGTTACAATAGGTAACTCAACTTCTGATTGAGGAGGATCTACACTGGTATCTACAAATGATACTTGAGGATTAATTAACACTTGTCGTGTACGTAGGGAATAACGACATTCAAGTTGATCTGACTGATCATTAGAGGTAGAGGGTACAGCAACAGGAGAATTATCAGATTCTGTCTCACTTGTCTGATTATTAGGGGTGACAGGGACTTCGTCATCATCATCGCATACTAACTTCATATGATCTAAATGCGATTCTTTAAACTGACCCGTACTAATTTCTCTAACTTTATACTTATTGCCCTTGATATGTTCAACTACTCGATATGGGCCAACAAACTTTTGGTCTAATTTAGGCATTGCTGAAGTTTTGTTAAAGTTGAACAACATGACTCTGGACCCTACTTGAACTTTAGTCGGTTTGGCTTTAGTATTAGTTACTCTAGTAAATTCTGCTGTTGACTTATGAAGTGTTTCACGTATTCTTCTGAAAACACTCTGAGCTTGGCTGGTACGAGTTGCTATGAAATCATCAGGGTTATACGACGGTTTTGGATTAGAATATAACAACTCATAAGGCAAACGCTTGTCAACACCATACAAGGCGTAATGCGGCGTATCACCTATAGAAGCATTGAAAGCAGAATTTATAGCACATTGAACATCAGGTATAACTTCATCCCAGGTTGAACTATTGGGATTAACAGTGGCTCTCAAGACATCGATTACCTTTTTATTAGTTCTTTCTGCTAAACCATTGCTGGCAGGATGGTGTGGAACAATGGTAGATTTAGTAATCTTATACAAGGCACATAGGTTTTCTAGAATCTCGTTACAAAATTCACCTCCATTATCTGTTATGAGGGACTTAGGAGTGGTATGTCTACAGATTATACGTTCCTTAAACACTTTAGCTACTGTCTCGGCAGTCTTGTCTGGAATAGGAACTAACTCACAATATCTGGTGAAATGATCGACCATCACACACAGATGTTTATTGCCTTGCATTGTACATTGAAAAATTAGCTTGCAAAGCTACTTTTACTAGTTGACTGAGGAATTACTAACTGGTCATGCCCCGTCTACTTTTAGGCGGGTTACCCAGCTCGGTTACGCGATACAGTAATTCTTGGTTCATAACAAAGTCACTGATAGGTGCTGGTGGCTTCACAGTAAGAATAAGGTCTTCCTGTAGCAGGAAGCGAGTCACACCAGACCACAAGGGGTCTGTTCTTTGGGCATCCTTTACATCCTCAGCACTAAACGGAGGATCAGCAGTTACTACGCTAACATGACGCGATAAAGCATCTGCAACTACATTTGACTTGCCAGGTAAATGTTCAAAGGTAGGGTTGAACTCTTGGATAGTTAAGGACCATCTAGCTAGTCTTCCAATAGGTTGTTTATTCTGGAACAATGGTATTAGAGGTGCATGATCTGTCAAGACATGGACAGGGTACTGATAAATTATGTCACGGAAGTGTTTTAAAGACCACACTATTGCTAAGGCTTCTTGCTCAGTTACTGTATAATTCCTTTCAGCCTTTGTAAGGACTCGACTAGCAAATGCAACTGCGTTGTATTTACTATCAATCTTCTGTGCAAGAACTGCACCAATGCCTATAGAACTGGCATCAGTGGTTAAATAGAAAGGCTTTGTAAAATCTGGGAATTTTAAGATTGGAGCAGAAGTTAATCTTTCTTTCATGGTTTGAAATGCTTTTTCCTGACTGAAGGTCCAAACAAATGGAATATCTTTCTTTAGCAACTCAGTTAGAGGAGCTGCTATTGAGGAAAAATTGGCAATATATGATCTATAAAAACCTGCTAAGCCCACAAAGGATCTTACGGCATCAGCAGTTTTGGGAGTTGGAAAATTCAATACTGCATCTACTTTACTTCGGTCAGTCATAACCCCTCTAGGAGTGAACTTGCCAAAACCCTTGTAACAAATCGAGGGTTGAGAAGACCTTATTATCTCCTATATTGCGTAACAGGTCACCAAGTACAGGAAGTGGGAAACGGTCTGGAATTGTTTTCGCATTTAACTTCCTAAAATCAATCACTGGGCGCCAAGTACCGTCCTTCTTAGGTACTAGGATTAAGGGCCCATTCCAGGGTGAGTTACTAGATACGATCACACCATCGTCAAGCATCTTATTTATTAATTCCTCTGCGACAGCGACTTGCTCATCATTAACCTCAAGATTATTAATTAGCGATTCCCTGCTGGCAAGAACCAAGTCTAGCAGGTTATTTCCTCTAGTTGGTTCTGTCACCAACTGTTTAAAAAAACAATCCTGAATCGTATCAAGAAAGTCACTTGACTCTAAATTTCCTGTCAAATTGCTCCAGTCAATTTGTTAAAGTTGAAATCTCCCATTAGCACAACATTTTCATATGTAGATGCCTTACGAATTTCATCCCATAGAAGTTTACTGCACTCCCTATCAAGATTTGGGGGCCTGTAAATCACACCCAAGATAAGTTTTACACGGCCCTCAAGAAGCTGTACCAAACAGATTCAGTGGCTGACGCTTCTAATTTTATATCATGTCTAACACAACAATTTAAATTGTCTCTGACGTACATCGCTACTCCACCACCCTTCCTGTTGACCCTATCAGTGTGGAATAATTTATAGCCTTGTATGTGACATTCAGAATGCAACTCTCTATCTTTCAGATTGAGCCAGGTCTCTGTTATAGCAATAATATCTATGTTTCCTGCACTTGCAATTAATCTTAACTCATCTATCTTATTTCTTACACTCCTGCTATTAGTATAGTAAACCTTAAGGGAGCTAGTCTCTTGTTTCCCTCTGCTGTCTCCCTTAGTTTGCTGACCTGATCCATTGTCTTTATTTGTAACTTTATGATGAATTTCTTTAATACACTTACTGTTTTCAACCCTAGTGTTGCAAACTGACTGTTTCCCACACACACCCATACCTCTATCCTTTATCAGTTTAAAATCCTAGGCATGTCAGCAATGGCCCTCTCGATCGAGTTGGCAAGTGCTTCCACCCCTGTCCCAGAGAGTACCCCATCCCTTGCATACATATCATGTTTGCCATAAAAGTTGTCCCAGTTGTCAATGAATGGGATTGCAAGTTCCTTGCAGTATCTGTCTAGCCAGCAATTTACACCAATTGCCCTAGACATTTCCCACTCCCCTTCTAGGCAAGATGCTACATATAATTGGGACCCCTCCCTTAGACTTAATTAGCTCTATAGCTGACCTGTACTTATCTAGCAGCTCTTCTCTCCTACCCTTCCCAATATCATTTCCACCAGCACTGAGACAGATAATGGGCTTGTTCCCATTACCTGACAGGATATTATCCAACCTGTTGACTATGTCACCAACACCAGCTCCAGGGAAGCACACCCTCTCTCTCACCTTCTTATTCCTATTACAAAAAGCACGGTCCATATATCTTACCTGTGAGTCACCTACCACAAGAATTCGCTTACCTCTATTAGCAGGGGAAGTAGTACCTTTACCTTCACTGGCCACTGAAGTACACTCATCCTGAAGAACAGAGAAGCGATTTCCTAACTTCAATTAACTGGTTTCCCTGAATCCCTTCACAAAATGTTACCCTGCTCACACTCCAACAGCTCGTCAGGTCCCAAAAACCATTCGTCTCCATTCACTCCTATCTAACACGTTCACACATGCTTGCTGGAAGTCCAAGCCCCTCGCCCACAAAACCTCCTTTACCCCTTCCCTTCAACCTTTTCGAGGACGACCCCTACCCCCGCCTTCCTTCCCCTACAGATTTATACGCTCTCCAAGTCATTCTACTTTGATCCATTCTCTCTAAATGACCAAACCACCTCAACAACCCCTCTTCAGCCCTCTGACTAATACTTTTAGTAACTCCACACCTCCCCCTAATTTCCACACTCCGAATTTTCTGCATAATATTTACACCACACATTGCCCTTAGACAGGACATCTCCACTGCCTCCAGCCTCCTCCTCGCTGCAGCATTTGCAACCCATGCTTCACACCCATATAAGAGTGTTGGTACCACTATACTTTCGTACATTCCCTTCTTTGCCTCCATGGATAACGTTTTTTGTCTCCACAAATACCTCAACGCACCACTCACCTTTTTTCCTTCATCAATTCTATGGTTAACCTCATCCTTCATAAACCCATCAGCTGACAAGTCAACTCCCAAATATCTGAAAACATTTACTTCTTCCATAATCCCTCTCTCCAATGTGATATCCAATTTTTCTTAATTTAAATCGTTTGAGACCCTCATCACCTTACTTTTATCTATGTTCACTTTCAACTTTCTACCTTTACACACCCTCCCAAACTCGTCCACTAACCTTTGCAACTTTTCTTTAGAATTTCCAATAAGCACAGTATCATCAGCAAAATGTAACTGTGTCAACTCCCATTTTGCATTTAATTCCCATAAATATATATAATTGTACCCACCAACGAGTCGTATTGATCAATAACAACACTGCGACTAGCCAAGGAGTTGAACCCATGCTGCCTTGGCCCGCCTCATGGTGAGTGAAAGACAGATGAAGCTCTAGTCCACGGGACCACACAATTCTCAAGAATGACGCATCCAGCCAAGCTAGACGTTGTACTATTCGTTCGTGGGTACAATAATATAAAATACTGCTCGTTGGGCAAGTACACTAAACAGGGAGTAGAATGAAATTAGCTCAGAGACATCCACACGTCCGTATGTTCTCGGATGACGGGTACAACATCTAGCTTGGCTGGATGCGTCATTCTTGAGAATTGTGTGGTCCCGTGGACTATAGCGTCATCTGTCTTTCACTCACCATGAGGCGGGCCAAAGCAGGACATAGAAAAGAGTAAGGTGATGACGGTAGCAAAAAGTTTAGACAATGGCAGAGTAGAGGGAAGGAATGAATGTTGCAGCGAGGAGACTGAAGGTAGCAAAGATGTCGTATGTGAGGGCTATGTGTGGTGTGAATACCATGCAGAGAATTCAGAGTGTAGAAAATTAAGAATGATGTTTGATGACCAAGGGTATATATATATATATATATATATATATATATATATATATATATATATATATATATATATTTTTTTTTTTATTAACACATCGGCCGATTCCCACCAAGGCAGGGTGGCCCGAAAAAGAAAACTTTCATCATCATTCACTCCATCACTGTCTTGCCAGAGGGGTGCTTTACACTACAGTTATAAAACTGCAACATTAACACCCCTCCTTCAGAGTGCACAGACTGTACTTCCCATCTCCAGGACTCAAGTCCGGCCTGCCAGTTTCCCTGAATCCCTTCATAAATGTTACTTTGCTCACACTCCAACAGCAAGTCAAGTATTAAAAACTATTTGTCTCCATTCACTCCTATCAAATACGCTCACACATGCTTACTGGAAGTCCAAGCCCCTCGCACACAAAACCGCCTTTACCCCCTCCCTCCAACCTTTCCTAGGCCGACCCCTACCCCGCCTTCCCTCCACTACAGATTTATACACTCTCGAAATCATTCTGTCTCGTTCCATTCTCTCTACATGTCCGAACCACCTCAACAACCCCTCCTCAGCTCTCTGGATAATAGTTTTGGTAATCCCGCACCACCTCCTAATTTCCAAACTCCGAATTCTCTTCATTATATTTACACCACACATTGACCTCAGACATGACATCTCCACTGCCTCCAGCCTTCTCCTCGTTGCAACATTCATCACCCATATGTATGTCGTGCGAATAGGTAAAACTGGTCAATTAGCAAGAACTCCTTTAAAATTAAGTCCTTTCTAAAAATTTCTCTTATCGTTTAAAGATATACATTTTTTTCATTTATGTTAATGTAAAAATTAATAATTTTATACCATAAAGAACCTTAGAAAACTTACCTAACCTTATTATAACAAGCCTAATCCAGCTAAATATATTTTAGATAAGTTTACAATAATTTAATAATAAACACAATGAAATATATATTTTTTCGTTAGTTTCAGAATGATTTTTGCGAAATTATTGCATACACAAATTTTCGCTTGCCTTAAACGGCAAGAATAGCATTGCTATTTAAGCCAAAATAGTAAGTTTTACCTATTCGGCACGACATATAAGCCGAATCAGTAAGATTGGCTTAAAAAGGAAGAGTCGTTTGCTGTAAGTAGAGTGAGAATTATTTTATGCAGGCAGCAGAGCACTGGCAAACAATTACAGACGAGAAACACTAACACCACAAACCACTTGTTCTCTCTAGGCTGGAATACACTAACGGCTCCCTTCAAGGCTGGCGACATTGCTGACCTGGAGAGTGTACAAAGAACTTTCACAGCACACATAAGTACGATAAGGGACCTAAATTACTGGGAACGGTTGAAGGTCCTTGATCTGTATTCCCTGGAACGCAGGCGAGAGAGATACATGATAATATACACTTGGAAGGTCCTGGAGGGATTGGTATCAAATCTGCACACGAAAATCACTCCCTATGAAAGCAAAAGACTCGGCAGGAGATGCAACATTTCCCCGATGAAAAGCAGGGGTGCCACGAGTACATTGAGAGACAACACAGTAAGTGTCCGGGGCCCAAGACTGTCCAACTGCCTCCCAGCATACATAAGGGGGATTACCAATAGACCCCTGGCTGTCTTCAAGAAGGCACTGGACAGGCACCTAAAGTCAGTACCTGACCAGCCGGGCTGTGGTTGGTACGTCAGTTTGCGTGCGGCCAGCAGTAACAGCCTGGTTGATCAGACCCTGATTTACCATGAGGCCTAGTCTCAGACCGAGCCGCGGGGGCGTTGACCCCTGGAACCCTCTCCAGGTAAACACCTATTGAGCCCATTATAACAAAATGTGGAGGCCTGGGATGAAAATCAAAATGCATATGTGGTCTACACGGATTTTGGAAAGGCATTTGGCACATGTGATCATGGAGTGATGGTCAGTAAAATAAGGCGAGTAGGTATAACCAGGAAAAGCAAGCAAATACACAGTCAGCTTTCCGACGAACAAAAAAAAATGTATACATAGCAAAATATAGCGATAGCAAAGTAAAAAGCTGAGTAGCCCAAGGCACCTTCACTGGCACCTTCACTGGCACCTTCACTGGCACCTTCACTGGCACCTTCACTGGCACCTGCACTGGCACCTTCACTGTTTCTCATGATCATAACAAGCATAAAGACGCTAGTCACAGCTGAGTATTGTTTGTGGACGATACCAAAATAAGCATGATAGTTATCTCAGAAGAAGAGGACGAAAAACTGCAAGAGGATATAAATTGGCTTTCTGCGGAGAACAGAAAATAACATCCAGGACTCATAATAGAACGGAAAGATCACGTGAGAGCCTTTGGAAAAATAATGTCATCTGACGTATCATTTAAAACGCACAATAAGTCTGTTATTAGCTGCTTAACAAGAACGTCCATGACAACAGAAATAATGCCAGTGGTAACACTGTTCAAGTTATTGTGATCTCACTATACTGTTCAGTGTTGATGGTGCCATCCAGGTGTTGATGGTGCCATCCAGGGAGAAGCAATATCAGAGTTGGAACAGTTTCACTGACTATTCCTCCTCTGCACAGAGACAATAATACATTATAACTGTTGGGATTGTTTTAACACACTGACAGTCTCTTACCTAAGTAAAGTAACTTTATAAAGAATAGAAACTATATTCAGTATCATTGGGTCAGGCGCTGTCTTGCCGGAAGTGTACTGATATTAGAGTTCAGATGACCGCTCTAGAGTACAGACACAGTACTTCCCACTTCCACAAACCGGCTTCCTTGAATTCTTCCATAAATGTTACCTTGTTCATACTGCAACAGAACATCAAATAAAGAATCACTTGCCGCCACCCAATCTGCTCTAACACATTTACTCAAGGCTGCTGAATGTTCAAGCCTTTAGTATTCAAAGTCTTCTTCACTCCTTCCTTACCCTTCCTTGAATGACACAACCCTTTTTTTCTTTCTCCCAAGAATTGTTTCGTTCTCTCTAACAACCTAAATCACCTCAACAACCTCTCCTCAGTTCTCTGAATTATACTCTTGGTGACCCAACACTGTCTTCTAATCTCCACACTCTGAATTATACTCTTGGTGACCCCAACACTGTCTTCTAATCTCCACACTCTGAATTCGTGGCACAATATTCGCAGTATATATTACCTTCAAAGAAGACATCTACACTGTCTTTAGCCTCGTGTCAAGCCCATGTCTTCCTGGCGATGCCTCTGTGTACTGAAGATGTAATCTCAGAAGCAAAGGAAAGAGAGATACCTCATAATGTATACATAAGAGATTCTTGAGTGCCTGATATCAATCCTGCAACACGACATTGGAGTGAAAGATATGGGAGGAAGTATAAAATAAATCTGCTGAAATTTTACCATCAGATATCAAAAATATTGCCGAAATAAGTGTAACTGGATCACTACCTCTGCCAAGTACCAGATCAACCAGGCTGTTATGGATATGTTGACCAGTGGGCTGATAACAGCAACAGCCTGGTAGAACAAGCAATCAATAAACCGGTCATAGACATCTCACAGGTATATGAGGACAAAGGTCAGGTAGTGGAACAAGGGCAGGTGGAACAAGGTCAGGTGGAACAAGGTCAGGTGGAACAAGGTCAGGTGGAACAAGGTCAGGTGGAACAGAGTTAGGTGAAGGAACAAGGTCAAGTGGTGGAACAGGGCTAGGTGGTGAAGCAAGGTCAGGTGGTGAAACAAGGTCAGGTGAAGGAACAAGGCCAGGTGGCTGAATAAGGCCAGGTGGTGGAACAAGGCCAGGTGATGGAACAAGGCCAGTTGATGGAACAAGGTCAGGTGATGGAACAAGGCCAGGTGATGGAACAATGCCAGGTGGCTGAACAAGGTCAGGTGATGGAATAAGGTCAGGTGATGGAATAAGGTCAGGTGATGGAACAAGGTCAATTGGTGGGACAAGGTCAGGTGGTGGAACAAGGTCAAGTGGTGGAACAAGGTCAGGTGGTGGAAGTTGGTTAGGTGGTGGAACAAGGCCAGGTGGTGGAACAAGGCCAGGTGGTGGAACAAGACAAGGTGGTGGAACAAGGTCAGGTGGTGGAAGATGGTTAGGTGGAGGAACAAGGCCAGGTGGTGGAACAAGGCCAGGTGGTGGAACAAGGCCAGGTGGTGGAACAAGGTCAGGTGGCTGAACAAGGCCAGGTAGTGGAACAAGGCCAAATGGAGGAACAAGGCCAGGTGGTGGAACAAGGCCAGGTTGTGGAACAAGGTCAAGTGGTGGGACAACGTCAGGTGGTGGAAGATGGTTAGGTGGTGGAACAAGATCAGGTGGTGGAACAAGGTCAGATGGTGGAAGATGGTCAGGTGGTGGAAGATGGTTAGGTGGTGGAACAAGGTCAGGTGGTGGAACAAGATCAGGTGGTGGAAGATGGTTAGGTGGTGGAAGATGGTCAGGTGGTGAAACAAGGTCAGGTGGTGGAAGATGGTTAGGTGGAGGAACAAGGTCAGGTGGAGGAGCAAGGTCAGGTGGTGGAAGATGGCTAGGTGGAGGAATAAGGTCAGGTGGTGGAACAAGGTCAGGTGGTGGAAGATGGTTAGGTGGAGGAACATGATCGGGTGGTGGAAGATGATTAAGTGGAGGAACAAGGTCAGGTTGTGGAACAAGGTCAGGTGGTGGAAGATGGTTAGGTGGAGGAACAAGGTCAGGTGGTGGAAGATGGTTAGGTGGAGGAACAAGGTCAGGTGGTGGAAGATGGTTAGGTGGAGGAACAAGGTCAGGTTGGGGAACAAGGTCAGGTTGAGGAACAAGGTCAGGTGGAGGAACAAGGTCAGGTGGTGGAAGATGGTTAGGTGGAGGAACAAGGTCAGGTGGTGGAACAAGGTCAGGTGGTGAAAGATGGTTAGGTGGAGGAACAAGGTCAGATGGTGGAACAAGATCAGGTGGTGGAAGATGGTTAAGTGGAGGAACAAGGTCAGGTGGAGGAACAAGGTAAGGTGGGGTAACAAGGTCAGATGGTGGAAGATGGTTAGGTGGAGGAACAAGGTCAGGTGGTGGAACAAGGTCAGGTGGTGGAAGATGGTTAGATCCAGGAACAAGGTCAGATGGTGGAACAAGGTCAGGTGGTGGAAGATGGTTAGGTCCAGGAACAAGATCAGGTGGAGGAACAAGGTCAGGTGGTGTAACAAGGTCAGGTGGTATAACTAAGTTAGATGGACAGGTGATAAAAGAAGGTCAGGTACCAGAACCAAGATAGGTGCAGGAAAGAGAGACCTCAAACACAGAAAAAATAGTTAATAACTTAATAAACAGAGTAAGTGAAGACACAAGGTAACTTTGATATTCATAATATAATTGAAGAATGATTCTGCATCTTAAAAACTATAATCATATTATTAATTGGGAAACAGCTTCCAACAAATATAGTACAAAATATATGTTGAAGCACAACATCCTCGAGCCGGCTATGATTGTTTCGTTACCTTATTTCAACATCTTGCAAGGCCAGTGGAAGCCTGATGCTATAATTGCCTCTGACCTAGTACCTCCGCCTGACTGGGTCATGTCAACCCCGCCACCTACAACACACACATACACACCTACTAAGTGAACTCTTCTCCTATTTGTTGTGGGCTGGGGTTCCAGACGTTGTGGGTGTGTTTGGGGAAACACAGAACTGATCTGCATGGTGTTTGTGAGGCAGGAAGGTGGTGTCATCTTCCAGCGTATCCTAAGAGCATCCAGCCTGTCTATGTCCAGCGGCGAGCCGGGGATTTTGAACTTGAGGGGTCAGCGCCAGCTACCTCTACATTCCTAAACCGTCACACAGTAATGGCTGACATACTACACACGTTACGTACCACTGACATCTTCCCCTCCTCCCTACAACATACGTTTCTACACCACAGTGGCTTCACCCAAATCATCGTATCCTAGTTCCTTCCTCCATCCTATCCCTAGCAACCATTAAACCAATAAAACCTGATAAATAATTAACATGACTTCCAGTTCATCCTTCGTCTGTCTTCAGTCACCTCTTCTTTCTTTCCATCATCAACCCCCCCTCTTTTTTCTTTTTCTCTCTTTGCTTCATTCACTCTTCTTTCTCTCACCTACACTTCTTCCATCTCTTCCCCGTTCATTATTCCTTGCAGTGAATCATCCTTCCTGCCAATCATTCAGCGCAGAGAGTGTTGAAGGATCGAGCCTCCGTCTGCTAACCGTTTAAAATGCATGTTACTCTCCTGCCAAGACGCTAACTCCACGAAAATAAGAGACATATTAAGCGGTTATGACATATGGCACCGTGCCAGTGAGGCGCCTCAAGATGTCGGCAGCTGGGAACTCAAATTCCTTCATAACAACTTAAGACCCTGACAGTAGCACAAGGAAGGAGCAGAGAACACCCCAGGTGGCCTGCTGGCTAAAAGCTCTCGCTTCACACACGGAGGGCCCGGGTTCGATTCCCGGCGGGGTGGAAACGTGTTTCCTTACACCTGTTTTCATGTTCACCTAGCAGCAAATAGGTACCTGGGTGTTAGTCGACTGGTGTGGGTCGCATCCTGGGGGACAAGATTGAGGACCCCAATGGAAATAAGACAGACAGTCCTCGATGATGCACTGACTTTCTTGGGTTATCCTGGGTGGCTAACCCTCCGGGGTTAAAACTCCGAAGAAAATCTTATCTTATCTTATCTCTTACCCACAGGACTGAAGAAAAACATTTATCACAGGAAACTTAACAAGACATCAGGCTGCGAAAATAAACACAAATGCAGTATTATGTGATCCTTTATTGACAACGTTTCGCCCACACAGTGGTCTTCATCAAGCCACAAACACATCTACCTGAGTAAAAAGTACATGAGTATATATTGTGTGGAAAGTCAGGTGGAGAATGTTGGTAAGAACTGGTAATCATTCCCTCAACCTGGCTGAGGGACTGATTACTTCAATCTTCTTCTGATCTTCACTAATCTTCTTTGTATTGGACTGATGAAGCCACTGTGTGGCGAAACGTTTCCACAATAAAGATACCCAAGTGTTGCATATGTGTCTAATTTATGAAGATGATGGTATTACCACTGTGAAGATGATGGTATTACCACTGTGAAGATGATGGTATTACCACTGTGAAGATGATGGTATTACCACTGTGAAGATTATGGTATTACCACTGTGAAGACGATGGTATTACCACTGTGAAGATGATGGTATTACCACTGTGAAGACGATGGTATTACCACTGTGAAGATGATGGTATTACCACTGTGAAGATGATGGTATTACCACTGTGAAGATGATGGTATTACCACTGTGAAGATGATGGTATTACCACTGTGAAGATGATGGTATTACCACTGTGAAGATGATGGTATTACCACTGTGAAGACGATGGTATTACCACTGTGAAGATGATGGTATTACCACTGTGAAGACGATGGTATTACCACTGTGAAGACGATGGTATTACCCCTGTGAAGACGATGGTATTACCACTGTGAAGATGATGGTATTACCACTGTGAAGATGATGGTATTACCACTGTGATGATGATGGTATTACCACTGTGAAGACGATGGTATTACCACTGTGAAGACGATGGTATTACCACTGTGAAGATGATGGTATTACCACTGTGAAGATGATGGTATTACCACTGTGAAGATGATGGTATTACCACTGTGAAGATGATGGTATTACCACTGTGAAGACGATGGTATTGTTGTGTGGGTCTTGAGAGAGATATATAGGAGGTCAAAGATACTCCTTGTTGGATGGTTACGGTATATTTACAGTAAGTGTAGGAGAGTCCAGCCACACTGTCTGTCTCGCTCGTAGGTCTAACGCTAGTGAGAGGGTGCGCTTATGTGAGCCTATGCACATGCGCAGAGCCTCTGACGTCGTCAGCGGGTATCGTGACGTCACACGAAAAGGGACCAGCTGTATAAGTGGGATGAATGCTGGATGCTGGTACACTACACAAGTGTACATATGATACTGATACGACAGCTCGGCCATGTTATCGTATGACGTCTCGGCATACTATACGACTCTATAGGCTGAACAGACAGGTGGTACTGGGTGAATCTATACAATAGCAAACACATTATAACTTTGAACTGATCAAGATTAATCTTACTCTCGCACTTCTTAAGTTAATGGTACATAAGAGAAATTTAATGGATCTAGATATAACGGATTATATAAATTACAATTTGCAAATTTGATCGATCAATCTGTATTCATGCACTCAGCGGGTTCTGAGGAAGAATAAATATATTTACAAGGAAGAAGTTTTAACAGAAAAGAGAGACTCGGCTAGCACGGTCAACTGTTAAAGCTCAGAACTCGCAGGGAACATGAACACACAAAAAAAAATCTAGATAATGAACACTTAGTAACAAAACACACAGTCGACAATTTCTCTTAACTCAATCATCTAATTGTACAGTCTATTTACATTTAACCCCAACTCTGCTAGGGTAAGATTTACATATACAGAATGGTTATCATCTCTGGGTGGATCAAACTCTGTTACAGTAGGTAACTCAACTTCTGATTGAGGAGGGTCTACACTGATATCAACAAATGATACTTGGGGTTTCTCAACACTTGTCGTGTACGCAAGGAGTAACGACAATCAGGTTGTTCCTCTGACTCACTACTAGAAGTTGAAGGTACGGGGTCAGACGGATTATCATTGTCAGTCACAACAGTCTGGTTGTCAGGGCTTCGTCTTCGTCACATACTAACTTCATATGATCTAAATGTGATTCTTTACACTTACCCGTACTAAGTTCTCTAACTTTATACTTATTGCCCTTGATATGTTCAACTACTCGATATGGGCCAACAAACTTTTGGTCTAATTTAGGCATTGCTGAAGTTTTGTTAAAGTTGAACAACATGACTCTGGACCCTACTTGAACTTTAGTCGGTTTGGCTTTAGTATTAGTTACTCTAGTAAATTCTGCTGTTGACTTATGAAGTGTTTCACGGATTCTTCTGAAAACACTCTGAGCTTGGCTGGTACGAGTTGCTATGAAATCATCAGGGTTATACGACGGTTTTGGATTAGAATATAACAACTCATAAGGCAAACGCTTGTCAACACCATACAAGGCGTAATGCGGCGTATCACCTATAGAAGCATTGAAAGCAGAATTTATAGCACATTGAACATCAGGTATAACTTCATCCCAGGTTGAACTATTGGGATTAACAGTTGCTCTCAAGACATCGAGTACTTTTTTATTAGTTCTTTCTGCTAAACCATTGCTGGCAGGATGGTGTGGAACAATGGTAGATTTAGTAATCTTATACAAGGCACATAGATTTTCTAGAATCTCGTTGCAAAATTCACCTCCATTATCGGATACTAAGGATTTAGGAGTGGTATGTCTACAGATTATACGTTCCTTAAACGCTTTAGCTACTGTCTCGGCAGTCTTGTCTGGAATAGGAACTAACTCACAATATCTGGTGAAATGATCGACCATCACACACAGATGTTTATTGCCTTGCGTTGTACATTGAAAATTAGTTAGCAGATCTATTGCAACTCTTTCCCATGGCTCACTAGTAGTGGGATACATCTGGATAGGATTGGGACCGTTGATATTACCCTTGTGTTTCATACAAACACTACACTTCTTAACATACTCGGTAATATCAGTTGCCATACGAGGCCAAAAGTACTTCAATCTTGCTTGTTTAATCGAACGGTCCATACCAGGGTGTGCAACACCTGGTGCATCGTGAATTAGCTGTAAAGCTACTTTTACTAGTGACTGAGGAATTACTAACTGGTATGCCCGTCTACTAGGCGTTCCCAGCTCGGTTACGCGATACAGTAATTCTTGGTTCATAACAAAGTCACTGATAGGTGCTGGTGGCTTCACAGTAAGAATAAGGTCTTCCTGTAGCAGGAATCGAGTCACACCAGACCACAAGGGATCTGTTCTTTGGGCATTCTTTACATCCTCAGCACTAAACGGAGGATCAGCAGTTACTACGCTAACATGACGCGATAAAGCATCTGCAACTACATTTGACTTGCCAGGTAAATGTTCAAAGGTAGGGTTGAACTCTTGGATAGTTAAGGACCATCTAGCTAGTCTTCCAGTAGGTTGTTTATTCTGGAACAATGGTATTAGAGGTGCATGATCTGTCAAGACATGGACAGGGTACTGATAAATTATGTCACGGAAGTGTTTTAAAGACCACACTATTGCTAAGGCTTCTTGCTCAGTTACTGTATAATTCCTTTCAGCCTTTGTAAGGACTCGACTAGCAAATGCAACTGCGTTGTATTTACTATCAATCTTCTGTGCAAGAACTGCACCAATGCCTATAGAACTGGCATCAGTGGTTAAATAGAAAGGCTTTGTAAAATCTGGGAATTTTAAGATTGGAGCAGAAGTTAATCTTTCTTTCAAGGTTTGAAATGCTTTTTCCTGACTGAAGGTCCAAACAAATGGAGCATCTTTCTTAAGCAACTCAGTTAGAGGAGCTGCTATTGAGGAAAAATTGGCAATATATGATCTATAAAAACCTGCTAAGCCCACAAAGGATCTTACGGCATCAGCAGTTTTGGGAGTTGGAAAATTCAATACTGCATCTACTTTACTTCGGTCAGTCATAACCCCTCTAGGAGTGACTACGTGACCCAGAAACTGTATTTCTGATCTGAAAAATTGACATTTAGACAGTTTGATCTTTAGATTGGCTTCTTCAAGCTTACTCAGTACCTTCTCTAGTCTTTCTAAATGCTTATTTACATCCTCGGACATAACAATTACGTCATCTAAATATACCATTAGATCTTTTCCTATAAGGCCTCTAAAAATATTGGTCATGAGCCTCGAGAATGTGATAGGTGAAGATCTTAATCCAAAAGCCATACGACAGAATTCGAAATGACCTGTTGGAGTAGAGAATGCGGTGAGCTCTTGGCTGTCCTCGTGAAGAGGAACTTGCCAAAACCCTTGTAACAAATCGAGGGTTGAGAAGACCTTATTATCTCCTATATTACGTAACAGGTCACCAAGTACAGGAAGTGGGAAACGGTCTGGAATTGTTTTCGCATTTAACTTCCTAAAATCAATCACTGGGCGCCAAGTACCGTCCTTCTTAGGTACTAGGATTAAGGCGCATTCCAGGGTGAGTTACTAGGTACGATCACACCATCGTCTAGCATCTTATTTATTAATTCCTCTGCGACAGCGACTTGTGAATGCGGCATCCTGTACGCAGGTACATAAATTGGTCTGGTACCAGGTTCAAGTGGGATACGATGGGACAATAGGTTCGTTAAACCCATCTTCTCACCTGGTAAGGCAATTGCTCTACGGTGTTTATTCAACAGTTTCAACAACCGTCCGACTTCGTCTGGAAAGTCAGTAGAAGCTAAGTCTTTCTCTTCTACTGGTGGAATAGACTGGTCCGGTGGAGTGGATGGATCCTCCCGGTTGAAATAGCACCGACCCACTGGTCAGGTGGCAACTCATCCTCAACCCGAATAGGGTAAGGGTAGTGAACAAGATCAACAATGATGGTATTGGCTCTGAGTCGAACACTGTGACCCAAGGTATTAGCGACAACTAGGAATATCTTACTGTCTTGGACAGTATGTAAAGATGGCTCAACAAATAAACCCTTCACTCTGCAGGAATTACTGTCAACTAGAACATTGTCACCATCTGGAACATGGGGGACAACAACAGACACTCTAGTGAGGGCACTAGCTGCTACAGAGGTATCTTTCTGCAGACGGCACGTGACGTCGACAAGAGATGGCATTACTAATTTCAAATAGGTGTTTTCCGACAAGGCGTCCCCTGTGGAGAAACTACTACTTGAATTAGTCGGCATTGCCGAGATAGACTCAGTACTCAAGGCGGTCCGGGATACCTCCGGTACCTGAGTAGGCTGGGCACTATCTTGCATGTCTAAATTTGTTGAGGGTGGAACACAGACTTGAGTGACAGAATTTCTAGTGCCTGGCCGCTTGGCAATGCTACTAGGTAACATATCGGCTTGCAAGTACTTAATCCGGTCTGTAAACTCTGCAGCTGTATGGCAGACCTAGGATCCCAGTTGATAACTTGAAGTAATGTGCATAAACCGGTGGACTATGAACCGAGGCTTTATACAGTTGGCACAACAGTTCAGAAGAAACACACTCAGGACGCTCGACCTGGTTCGTAGCCAATAAACTGCTTGCAGGACCCAGTTAAGGGTGAAATAATCCACACTTAATGCTTTGTGTGGGTGGAGTGCACGTGGTAAAGGCGTCTGCCTTGGCGTGGGTGGTGGGGGGTGGTGGCGGGTGGTGTTGTAGCTAGGCTTACACCGCTTCCCGCGTGCGCCTGTGGCTTACGCCATTTACATGAACTTAACCCAGGGTAGCTTGAATAACCCAGGATACCACGGGGATGGTATTGTACACAGAACAGCAATACACTGGAGTACAAAGGTGGTATAAATGCGTGAACTCACGTGGCTTACTTTTCAGACAGCAGAGTGGCTTGCTGGCTTAGTAGAATATTTTCACACAGATTGACTGGCTTGGAATCTTGTGACAAATTAGCACAGCAAGGTAGAAGCTGGCTTAAGCCAAGGCTGACGTAACTGGTGGTGGCTTAATGGCTAGAATGGGACTCTCCCCTCACTGGCTTACTCGTACAGAATTTGCAAAACCCGGGTCAACCCCTCGTAGGTTTTAGCAAAATTAACAAATAAGGCTTGTTGTAGTCTATCTCTCTATAACATCGTAATCGATAAAAATTACGGCACACCGCTGCTCACCACTTGTTGTGTGGGTCTTGAGAGAGATATATAGGAGGTCAAAGATACTCCTTGTTGGATGGTTACGGTATATTTACAGTAAGTGTAGGAGAGTCCAGCCACACCGTCTGTCTCGCTCGTAGGTCTAACGCTAGTGAGAGGGTGCGCCTATGTGAGCCTATGCACATGCGCAGAGCCTCTGACGTCAGCGGGTATCGTGACGTCACACGAAAAGGGACCAGCTGTATAAGTGGGATGAATGCTGGATGCTGGTACACTACACAAGTGTACATATGATACTGATACGACAGTATTACCACTGTGAAGACGATGGTATTACCCCTGTGAAGACGATGGTATTACCACTGTGAAGATGATGGTATTACCACTGTGAAGATGATGTTATTACCACTGTGAAGATGATGGTATTACCACTGTGAAGATGATGTTATTACCACTGTGAAGATGATGGTATTACCACTGTGAAGATGATAGTATTACCCCTGTGAAGATGATAGTATTACCACTGTGAAGATGATGGTATTACCACTGTGAAGATGATGGTATTACCACTGTGAAGATGATGGTATTACCCCTGTGAAGATGATGTTATTACCACTGTGAAGATGATGGTATTACCACTGTGAAGATGATAGTATTACCACTGTGAAGATGATAGTATTACTACTGTGAAGATGATGGTATTACCACTGTGAAGATGATGGTATTACCACTGTGAAGATGATGGTATTACCATTGTGAAGATGATCGTATTCCCCCTGTGAAGATGATGTTATTACCACTGTGAAGATGATAGTATTACCACTGTGAAGATGATGGTATTACCACTGTGAAGATGATGTTATTACCACTGTGAAGATGATGGTATTACCACTGTGAAGATGATGTTATTACCCATGTGAAGATGATGGTATTACCACTATGAAGATGATGTTATTACCACTGTGAAGATGATGGTATTACCACTGTGAAGATGATGGTATTACCACTGTGAAGATGATGGTATTACCACTGTGAAGATGATGGTATTACCACTGTGAAGATGATGTTATTACCACTGTGAAGATGATGGTATTACCACTGTGAAGATGAAGGTATTACCACTGTGAAGATGATGGTATTACCACTGTGAAGATGATGGTATTACCACTGTGAAGATGATGGTATTACCACACTGAAGATGATGGTATTACCACTGTAAAGATGATGGTATTACCACTGTGAAGATGATGGTATTACCCCGGTGAAGATGATGGTATTACCACTGTGAAGATGATGGTATTACTACTGTGAAGATGATGGTATTACCCCGGTGAAGACGATGGTGTTACCATTGTGAAGATGATAATATTACCACTGTGAAGATGATGGTATTACCACTGTGAAGAGGATGGTATTACCACTGTGAATATAAGGTAAGTCCTAGCTAAAATTTCCGAGGGAGTTAGATGACAAACTCATCAGAAATCCCAAAGAACCTAAGGTGACTCAATGGTGTGATCCAGAGAGGAAATGCCTGCAGCATCTTGGACATACAGTCTACCTCTGGGGATCAGGATGAATTATTTAAAATATAAGTTTTATGATGTCATTCCCAGTGTATAAATATGAGAGACGTGAGTTTTAAATGTTGCTGCCAGGAAGAGGCTGGAGGAAGTAAACATGTCGCATTTATCAACAATGTATGGTACGTGGAAGAGCAGAAATTAAGAGACGGTGTTTAGAGCTTTGTACAAGTGGAGAGAACGGAAGAAAATAGGACGACTAAAAGATATAAATTTAGGGTGGAAGAAAAAGAGGGGGGCGGGTCGTGTCAGGAGATTGACAGGAAGGGAGAGGAACAAGATAATTGACAGGAAGGGAGAGGAACACGAGAATTGGCAGGAAGGGAGA
Source organism: Cherax destructor (assembly GCA_009830355.1). Lineage (NCBI taxonomy): Eukaryota > Metazoa > Arthropoda > Malacostraca > Decapoda > Parastacidae > Cherax > Cherax destructor. The sequence goes on along the minus strand of WNWK01002460.1, from coordinate 185,745 downwards.
GGAACAAGAGAATTGACAGGAAGGGAGAGGAACAAGATAATTGACAGGAAGGGAGAGGAACAAGATAATTGACAGGAAGGGAGAGGAACAAGATAATTGACAGGAAGGGAGAGGAACAAGATGATTGACAGGAAGGGAGAGGAACAAGATAATTGACAGGAAGGGAGAGGAACAAGATAATTGACAGGAAGGGAGAGGAACAAGATAATTGACAGGAAGGGAGAGGAACAAGAGAATTGACAGGAAGGGAGAGGAACAAGATAATTGACAGGAAGGGAGAGGAACAAGATAATTGACAGGAAGGGAGGAAAACAAGAGTCAAGGATCAGGTAATAAGACAGAGGAAGGAAGGAGAGGAAATCAAACGAACATAAGAAAGAAGGAACACTGCAGCAGGCCTACTGGCCCATGCCAGGCAAGTCTAAGTCACTTATCCAACCTAGTCAGGTTCAAGTCACATCCACAGGAGCACGGCATTAGATCTATTAGCACTAGTTAGTCAGGTCCAACTCACACCCACCCACACCCACTCATGTATTTATCTAACCTATTTTTAAAACTACACAACGTTTAAGCTTCTATGACGGTACTCGGGAGTTTGTTCCACTCATCCACAACTCTATTACCAAACCTGTGCTTTCCTATATCCTTCCTGAATCTGAATTTTTTCAACTTGAAACCATTGCTGTGAGTCCTGTCTTGGCTAGATATATTTAGCACGCTATTTACATTCCCTTTATTTATTCCTGTTTTCCATTTATACACCTCAATCATATCCCCCCTAATTCTACGCCTTTCTAGAGAGTGCAGATTCAGGGCCCTCAGTCTATCTTCATAGGGAAGATTTCTGATACATGGGATCAACTTAGTCATCCTCCTTTGTACGTTTTTCAGTGCAATAATATCCATTCTGTAATACGGTGACCAAAACTGTGCAGCATAATCTAAATGAGACCTAACCAAGGATATATAGAGTTGAAGAACAACCTGAGGACTCCTATTATTTATGCTTCTTGATATGAAGCCAAGGATTCTGTTCGCTTTATTGCAAACACTTATGCACTGTACAACAAGAGGCCCAACACTGACCCCTGTGGAACACCACTTGTGACGCTTCCCCACTCAGATTTCTCCCCTTTTATGCAAACTCTCTGCTGCCTATTTGTCAACCATGCATCTATCCAGGAAAAAATTTCTCCTCCTATTCCGTGTGCCTTAATTTTCCTCAATAGTCTCTGATGTGGGACTCTATCAAAAGCCTTACTGACGTCCATATACACAATATCATATTCATTACCATGATCTACCTCCTCAAATACCTTAGTGAAAAAAAGTTATTAAATTTGTAAGGCAGGAACGCCCTTTTGTAAAACCGTGCTGAGATTCGTTGATTAATTTATGCTTTTCAAGATGGCTACGAATTGCCTCGGCAATTATTGATTCCATAAATTTTCCCACTATGGAGGTTAGGCTTATTGGTCTATAGTTCGAAGCTAAGGACCTGTCGCATTTGCCATTTTCCACTTATCCGGCACTATGCAAGTTTGCAGTGATATGTTGAAAAGATTAGCCAAAGGTTTGCTAAGTTCCTCTTTACATTCCTTTAGAACATTTGCATACAGCTCATCAGGGCTGGGGAACTGTTAGATTTTAATTTATCTATTTGTCTAAGGAACATGTCACTTGTGACCCTAATCGTGCATAGTTTATTTTCGTCCTGTTCTACATAATTTATTATTACTGGAATATCGCTAGTATCTTCCTGTGTAAAAACTGAGAGAAAGTAAGTGTTAAAAATTCTACACATTTCCTAATCACTGGCGGTGAGCTGACCCGAGTAACTTTTCAGTGGGCCTATCTTGTCCCTAATCTTACTTCTGTATACCTGAAAGAATCTTTTGGATTAGTCTTCGATTCCCTTGCAACTTTAATCTCATAATCTCTCTTTGCTTTTCTTATTCCTTTTTTTATTGCTCTCTTTAACTGAATATATTGATTTCTTAACTGCCCCTCTCCTGTTTTGATTCGCCTATATATGCCTCTCTTTTGACCAATGAGATGCTTTAATCTATTGTTTATCCATTTAGGATCATTTTTTTTATCTGATTTCCCTATTTGGAATGTAAGTTGTCCGAGCAGCTAGAACTATGCTCTGGAAAATGTCATATCGGCAACCATCACCACCTACCTGACCCATAGTCAGGTCATTCCAGTTCAGCTCACCCAGGTTATTTCTCAGTCCTATGAAATCAGCCAGGTGGAAGTCAGGGGCAGAGACTTGATTGCCATTATTAGTGTAATTCCATGATATTTTAAAACTGAATGATTTGTGGCTAAAGCAAGAGCTTTAGCCACCAGGCCACGGGGCACCGTTGATGATATACAAATATGTATACTATGTACAATATGTAGAGATGGAATAGTAAGTGTACACCATGGTGACAGATTGCAAAGTAGAAGCCAGAGAGAATGCACTGTGCTCTACCAGCAGCTAGGCAAGTCTGCCAGTGCTTACCGTAAGTGAACTACATTGCTTCAGCTTTGGCAGGCTTGCCTGTGATTGTCCAATGAACCAAGGTACTGATTTAATGACAAGTACCCTAATGATCATTAAACCCTTAGCACCCGGTTCACTGGTTGGGAGGCAGCCTTTTCGGGAGTGACATACGTCGAATAAATTGTAACATACACTTTGCATGCCACATCCTCCTTCTTCCCCCTTCAACACTTTAACCTGAGATTCTAAAACACTACAGCAAGCCCTTAGTAATACCCCACGCAAATCCCCCAGACAGCTAGGAAAGAATGACCTCTCATGACCACTGACCTCAGAGATTGACCACTGACTTCAGCGTATTGACCAAGAGCTCAACATAAGATTAAAGGAAGTGTTTTCAGTGGAGACAGAAAGGACTCTAGCAAACTGGGATGGAAGGGTACTCCAACAAGGGCTGGACACACTACATACAACAAGAGAAGCTGAAGAGGCTGGTAAGTGAGATAGATACCTCAAAGGCAGTGTCAAATTAGGTCAGTGTCCCAGGATGCAACCCACAACAGTCCACTAACACCCAGGTACCCATTTTACTGATGGGAGAACATAGACAACCGGTGTAAGGAAACCCGTCCAATGTTTCCACCCCTTCGCCAGGAATCGAACCCTGACACTTACGTGTGAAGTGAAAGCTTTTGCCACCAGGCCAAGGGGCACCATATTTCCGAAGTCTTCCAGCTCAGGCTGACGGATTTCAAGACCTCTTGTACGAAACCCATCCTGTGTGATGGTACATGACAGGGGAAACCCATCCTGTGTGATGGTATATGACAGGGGAAACCCATCCTGTGTGATGGTATATGACAGGGGAAACCCATCCTGTGTGATGGTATTTGACAGGGGTAACCCATCCTGTGTGAGGGTATTTGACAGGGGTAACCCATCCTGTGTGATGGTATTTGACAGGGGTAACCCATCCTGTGTGATGGTATTTGACAGGGGTAACCCATCCTGTGTGATGGTATTTGACAGGAGTAACCCATCCTGTGTGATGGTATTTGACAGGGGTAACCCATCCTGTGTGATGGTATTTGACAGGGGTAACCCATCCTGTGTGATGGTATTTGACAGGGGTAACCCATCCTGTGTGATGGTATTTGACAGGGGTAACCCATCCTGTGTGAGGGTATTTGACAGGGGTAACCCATCCTGTGTGATGGTATTTGACAGGGGTAACCCATCCTGTGTGATGGTATTTGACAGGGGTAACCCATCCTGTGTGATGGTATTTGACAGGGGTAACCCATCCTGTGTGATGGTATTTGACAGGGGTAATTCATCACGTATACATAGTTGAGTAAATATATAGATGTGTACACACACAAAAAGAAAACCCACCACCAAGGCAAGTGTCTATAGATAAGTTCCTTTGACAGCTTGTAAGTACACACACACACACACACACACACACACACACACACACACACACACACAACAGCAACTATAAAGGAAGCAGAATATGCGGAGGACCGGGGAGCATTGATCAGGCATTACTGAACTTAATTAAGTAAAATAGAGCATAGCCTTGAGCAAGAAAAGAGGAGGGAGAGTAAGAGTAGATTAGAAGAGAGAGCACCACAACATGAGAGCTTTCCTCAGGAAAGTATTGAGGGAAAGAATAGGAAATATAAAATGGAAGCACAGAAGTTGGACTATGACTCACGAAATCGTAATGACACGATTGCAAACAAACGGGTGGGGATAGAACTCGTGGTGCGTTCATTCCCCACTATCTGTCTGGGAAGCGCCTGGAGGCTCAGACCAAAGTCATAAGAAAAAAATAAGTGGCAATAGAATGAATTGAAAGATAATCTATAGTTCACCGATAAGTGAAAAACTGACAAAGCAAGGAAAGAAGTGAATAGCAGAGGATAAAAAAGAGAGCAAAGGTTCCAGGGAAGAATGAGTAAGGGAGACACGAGACGTGGAGAAGCAGTTGAGGTTGACATTGCAACAAAGATCAAATTAGAATCAGAAGTGATGCACAGCAACTTGCGAAGGAAGATGACCACACAGCACCAGGCAATGAAGCAAGGAAGAGCTCACAAAAAATTAAAGAAAAGTCTGCAATTAGGTAAACAAACATTTCTAAAAGCTGTTCACTGTAGCTCTCGAAATGATACCAGTTGCAGATGATTAAAAAAAAACGAGAAGCAAAAAAAAATGGAGATGCCTTCAAAATATTGATGGAAGGCTCGGACAAAATTCTGGAATGATCTGATAGATGGTTGTTAGAATTCAAGACCATGAAGTGCAGAATTATGAATATTGCAGAAGAGTGAAGACATGTGATGGATCATAGACTGGGAGGACAGAAGCTGAAACCTTCGAACAAGGAGAAAGACCTTGGGGTAGGCATAGTAGCGAGCATATCACGGGAGGTACATGTAAATATAATAGTTCAATATACATATACACAACGAAGAAATATAAGAGCAGCTGTTAGGAACGTCATCAAAAACACATTTATTTCTTTAAACACATGTCAAACCTATCACAGAGTATGTAGCACCTGCTTGGAACCCCTCTCCTGATTTGGATCATAAAGGAACTGAAGAAAGTCCAGAGATTTGTAACAAGACTGGTTGAAGACCCGAGAAGACTGACCTTGACAAGAAGTTAAATGAACTGAACCTGATGACTTTAAAGAAAAGAAAACTAAGGGAGCCATGATAACAACGTACAAGATAATCAAAGGACTTTTTATGGCAAACAAAGCTACTTTAAAATATGCGAATCAGAAACAAAGAAAACAACTAAATATGAAGCAAAGTGATTTAAAGAAGTGACAGCAAGTGAAATGACATAGAGGAGGAGGAAGAGAAAAGGTTACTGTGCTGCTGATCTATGGTTAAACCTCACTAAGTGGAACCAGTCACTGAATGATTCCAAACTCAGCTGTGAGGTAGCACTGGATATTGCTGGTGCTTTCGACCGAGTATGGCACCAGGGACTCTTGGCAAAACTGCAAGCACTGGGAATTGCAGGCTCTACACTATGTCTCCTCAGTGATTAGCTTCTAGGTAGATCACTAAGGGTAGTTATCATGGGACAGCCATCAAGACATCCTATTGGTTCAAGTGTTCCACAGGGAAGCGTGCTTGGGCCATTGTTATGGAATGTCTACTTCAGCGACCTCCTCCATCTCATCCCAGAATCCCATGCATATGACCACACGCTAACATTTACTTATCCGAGAGAGGAAATGCCAGCTGCTCTACGCTACATCAATCATCAGCTTACAACTATATCAGCCTGGGGTAAACAATGGCAGGTAAAATTTGCTCCTGAGAAAACACAAATGATGATGGTCTCTAGACACCATGATGGTAATGCTGGAGCCTAGAGACTCCAGCATTACCATGAAAGAGTGTTGTTACCTTGAGATGAAGGTGATATCTGTGGGGTGAAATTCGACTCCAAACTGACTATGAAGATCCACTTTGTAAATCTGGCAAACAAGGCGGCCAGGAAGCTTAGAGCACTTCGACGTATCTAGTAGCATCTACGTGACAGTAGAGGCTGCAAGATTCTTTAAGAGGCACAAGTACGCTCACACCTTGAGTATGCTCCACTTTCTTGGATTGCCTGCCCTCCACCTCATTTGCAACTGCTTGACTAAGTAGAGAACAGAGCAAGACGACTCATCTCTCGCCTGGACCCATCCTGGATAGATCTGTCATTTCAGTAGAGCCTTCAACATCGGATGAATGTGAGCGTCCTTACTGTTATGTACACGACCAACATTGTCAAAGTACCACACTTGGCTCCACTCCGAGGACAGCGAGAAGCAACCTTCTTCACCACAAGACGGGCAGGAAGCAGCAACTTCACTCTGACTGTAACCTTCTCCGGGACATCAGTACATCTGAGATCACTTAATTAATAGGATGACCCGAGTCTGGAACATGTTCGTACAGCATAACGATATCAACGAAATAAAGTCAGCTGACCAATGAAAATGCTGGCCCACAGATGGCTCTAGCTTCATCCTGTTCCCTACTTGTATATCTGTCAGTAGTAATTATGTTCAGTAGTAGTAATTGTAACTTACCAACCGTTAGTGAGTCACAAGCCTTTTATGTGATCACTGTCCGTTACTAGCCTTTCTGCTGACCTAAGCCATGTCAAAGGTCACCCTTTGAATGCTGTGAGCATCCCCGCTCACTAGCCCAGTTCATGCAGAAAAATGTTTCTGTGGCTAGTGCCCTCACTAGAGGGTCTGTTGTTGTTGTGTTCCAGATGGTCATAATATCCTAGTTGACAGTAATCCTTGTAAAGTTAGGAGTTGTATGTCGAGTAATTATTGCATGTACGATCCATTTCTGCCATGCTATTATTTCGTGTTACAGCGTTACCTATTTCAACCGGGGAGAGTCCAATCCACTCCACCGAGCCTGTTCTTTCCTTCAGTAAGAAAGCACTCCTAAGTCCCTAGTAACAGATAATGGAGGTGAATTCTGTAATGATATTCTTGAAAATTTGTGTACTTTGTACAAGATCTCTAAATCGACCATTGTTCCTTACCATCCTGCCAGTAATGGTTTAGCGGAAAGAACTAATAAGAAAGTACTTGATGTCTTGAGAGCCACTATCAATCCCAATAGTGCAACTTGGGATGAAGTTATATCTGATGTTCAGTGTGCAATAAATGCTGCTTACAATGCTTCAATAGGTGACACTCCACATTATGTGTTGTACGGTTTCGATAAGCGTTTGCCTTATGAGTTGTTATATTCTAATCCGAAACTAAATTACAATCCCGATGATTTCATAGCAACTCATACCATCCAAGCTCAGAGTGTTTTCAGAAGGATCTGAGAAACACTTCATAAATCAACAGCAGAATTTACTTGAGTCACTAATACTCGAGCAAAACCGACCAAAGTTAAAGTAGGTTCAAGAGTTATGCTGACTAACTTTAACAAAACATCTGCAATGCCTAAGCTCTACCAGAAGTTTGTTGGTCCTTATTGAGTAGTTGAACATATTAATGGAAATAAGTATAAGGTTAGAGAAATCAGTACGGGTCAGTATAAAGAATCGCATTTAGATCATATGAAGTTAGTATGCGATGAGGACGAGGTCCCTGACAAAAAGACAAATGAAACAGACTCTGACAATCCTCCTGATGCTGTACCCTCTACCTCTAATGATCAGTCAGATGATCAACCTGAATGTCGTTATTCCCTACGTACACGACAAGTAATGAGTAATCCTCAAGTATCATTTGTAAATACCAATTTAGATCTTCCTCAACCACAAATTGAGTTACCCATTGCAACAGAGTTTGATCCTCCCAGAGATGATAATCATTCAGCATATGTCAATCTCACCCTAGCAGAGTTGGGGTTAAATGTAAATAACCTGTATAGATGAATAATATAGTTTAAATTGTGTTTCAACTGTGTGCTACAATATCAACTTAGTATTATTCAATAATTTTTTTTGTGTGTGTTCACGTTCTCTCCTAATTCTGAGATTTAAAAGTAAGATTTGAGTGCATGAAGTCTTCCTTTCTGTTAATCACTTCTTTCTTTGTAAATATATTTCCTCAGAATTCGTAGATCACATGAATACAGATCGATCAATTAATTTTTTTTCTCTTTTATTGTAATATTCCAACGTTGAGCCTATTAATTCCTATGAATTGTGATATATCATACCTTGTAATGCATTACAAGATCCATTACAAGATCTATTACAAGATCCATTACAAGATCCATTACAAGATCCATTACAAGATCTCTTACAAGATCCATTACAATAAGATCCATTATGTTGATTTCCATCCCAATAATATCCTTATGTATAGTTATAATGTTCAACTGTTGTGTACTTTGACATTGTATAGAATCAGCCCAGAGCCGTATGCCTGTCACCTCTAGTTTGTATTAGCAGTATGTTGAGACGCCATATGTAACATGACCGAGGTGTCAGTAGTAATTATGTTCAGTAGTAGTAATTGTAACTTACCAACCGTTAGTGAGTCACAAGCCTTTCACGTAATCACTGTCCATTACTAGCCTTTCTGCTGACCTAAGCCATGCCGAAGGTCACCCTTTGAATGCTGTGAGCATCCCCGCTCACTAGCTCAGTTCAGAGCAAAGTACAGAGATGACAGGTCAGGTCTGAGTGTTCTCCTATTATTATTACCAATATATAAGTTACCAACCAAGCTGCGTTTGTGCTATTACCAAATCCATTCAAGAACCCCACACGACATAGCTCATAACAATAAAAATGTTCTTTTAAATGAGGTGATGTAGGTAACAGCTCTAAGCTTGTCAATATAGTTATGAAACCTTAACCTAATCTTGTTAAAACCTGTAAAAAAAAAAAAAGGACATGGCAGTGAAAATAAACGTAAAACACAGTTTTAAGGATAAATACGACATGAGGCTATGAGACAGGAAACTTGAGAAGCTAGTAGAATGAGGCCAAGAGGCGGGGCCAAGAACTGAAAAAATGACACTCCCATGAGCACAAATATATGAAAACACACACACACACACACACACACAAACACACACACACACACAGACACACACACAGACACACACACACAGACACAGACACAAACACACACACACACACACACACACAGACACACACACACACACACACACACACACACACACACAGCAGAGGGGGAGGAGGAGTTGCACTGCTCATTAAGAACCGGTGGGGATTTGAGGAAGTGGAAGGAATGGATGGAATGGGCGAAAGGGACTACATAGTAGGAGCAATTCAGTCTGAGAGCCATAAGGTGGTAATTGCTGTAATGTACAACCCGCCACAGAACTGCAGAAGGCCAAGAGAAGAATACGACTAGAGCAACAGAGCAATGGTAGACACACTAGCCGAGGTAGCCAGAAGAGCCCACATGGAGACAGCAAAGTTACTAGTTATGGGTGATTTCAATCACAAGGAGATTGACTGGGAAAACCTGGAGCCTCATGGAGGTCCTGAATCATGGAGAGCCAAAATGATGGATGTGGTACTGGAAAACCTCATGCATCAACATGTTAGAGACACTACCAGAGAGAGAGGTGAGGATGATCCAGCAAGACTGGACCTAGTATTCACCTTGAGTAGTTCGGACATCGAGGATATCACGTATGAAAGGCCCCTTGGAGATAGTGATCATTTGGTTCTGCGTTTTGATTATATAATTGAGCTACACGTGGAAAGGGGAGCAGGAATAGGAAGGGAGAAACAAAACTACAAAACGGGGGACTACACAGGCATGAGGAACTTCCTACAAGATGTTCAGTGGGAGAGAGAATTGGCAGGAAAAACAGTAAAAGAAATGATGGAATATGTGACAACCAAATGCAAAGAGGCAGAGGAGAGGTTTGTCCCCAAGGGAAACAGAAGTAACGGGAATACCAGAACGAGTCCTTGGTTCCCCCAAAGATGTAGGGAGGCAAAAACTAAGTGCACTAGAGAATGGAAAAAGTACAGAAGACAAAGGACCCAGGAAAATAAAGAGATTAGCCAAAGAGCCAGAAACGAATATGCACAGGTAAGAAGGGAGGCCCAGCGACAGTACGAAAATGATATAGCATCAAAAGTCAAGTCTGACCCAAAGCTGTTGTATAGCCACATCAGGAGGAAAACAACAGTCAAGGATTAGGTAATCAGGTTGAGAAAGGAAGGTGGGGAGTTCACAAGAAACGACCAAGAGGTATGTGAGGAGCTCAACATGAAGATTTAAAGAAGTATTTACAGAGGAGACAGGAAAGACTCCAGGAATTCAGAATAGGGAGGTATACCAACAAGTGCTGGATGAAATATACACAACCAAGGAGGAGGTGAAGAAGCTGCTATGTGAACTCGATACCTCAAAAGCGGTGTGACCTGACAACATTTCTCCGTGGGTCCTTAGAGAGGGAGCAGAGATGTTGAGTGTGCCACTAACAAAAATCTTCAACACATCCATTGAAACTGGGCAACTACCTGAGGCGTGGAAGGTGGCAAATGTAGTCCCAATTTTTAAGAAAGGAGACAGACACGAGGTATTAGACTACAGACCTGTGTCACTGACGTGTATAGTATGCAAAGTCATGGAGAAGATCATCAGGAGGAGAGTAGTGGAGCACCTAGAAAGACACAAGCTTATAAACGACAACCAGCACGGTTTCAGGGAAGGAAAATCCTGTGCCACAAACCTAGTGGAGTTTTATGACAAGGTAACAGAAGTAAGACACGAGAGAGAGGGGTGGACAGACTGCATTTTATTGGATTGCAAGAAGGCGTTCGACACAGTTCCTCACAAGAGGTTAATGCAAAAGCTAGAGGATCAGGCACACGTAACAGGAAAGGCACTGCAATGGATCAGAGCATATCTGACAGGGAGGCAACAACGAGTCATGGTACGTGATGAGGTGTAAGAGTGGGCACCTGTGACGAGTGGGGTTCCACAAGGGTCAGTGCTAGGACCTGTACTGTTTTTGGTATATGTGAATGACATAACGGAAGGGATAGACTCAGAAGTGTCCCTGTTTTGCAGATGATGTGAAGTTAATTAGAAGAATTAAATCAGTTGAGGATCAAGCAGGACTACAAAGAGACCTAGACAGGCTACAAGCCTGGTCCAGTAAATGGCTCCTTGAATTTAACCCTGATAAATGTAAAGTCATGAAGATCGGGGAAGGCCAAAGAAGACCGCAGACAGAGTATAATCTAAGTGGCCAAAGACTGCAAACCTCACTCAAGGAAAAAGATCTTGGGGTGAGTATAATACCGAGCACATCTCCTGAGGCACACATCAATCAGATAACTGCTGCAGCATACGGGCGACTGGCAAACCTAAGAATAGCGTTCCAATACCTCAATAAGGAATCGTTCAAGACTCTGTACACCATATACGTCAGGCCCATACTGGAGTATGCAGCACCAGTTTGGAACCCACACCTGGTCAAGCACCTCAAGAAATTAGAGAAAGTGCAAAAGTTTGCAACAAGACTAGTCCCAGAGCTAAGGGGATTGTCCTACGAAGAAAGGTTAAGGGAAATCGGCCTGACGACACTAGAGGACAGGAGGGTTAGGGGAGACATGATAACGACATATAAAATACTGCGAGGAATAGATAAGGTGGACAGAGACAAGATGTTCCAGAGAGGGGACACAGAAACAAGGGGTCACAGTTGAAAATTGAAGACTCCTATGAGTCAAAGGGATGTTAAGAAATATTTCTTCAGTCATAGAGTTGTCAGGAAGGGGAATAGCCTAGAAAGTGACGTAGTGGAGGCAGGAACCATACATACATAGTTTTAAGACGAGGTTTGATAAAGCTCATGGAGCTGGGAGAGAGAGGACCTAGTAGCAATCAGTGATGAGGCGGGGCCAGGAGCTATGACTCAACCCCTTCAACCACAAATAGGTGAGTACAAATAGGTGAGTACTCACACACACACACACACACACACACACACACACACAATCACAAGGAGATTGACTGGGAAAATCTAGAACCACATGGGGACCAGAAACGTGGAGGGACAAAAAGAGAGGTGATAATGGAAATCCTCATGCATCAACATGTTAGGGACTCGACCACTAGAGAGAGGAGAGGATGAACCAGCAAGGCTGAACCTCATAGTCACCCTGAGTAGTTCTGACACTGAGGACATCACATATGAAAGGCCCATTGGAGCTAGTGATCACGTGGTCCTGAGCTTCGAATACATAGTAGAGTTACAAGTGGAGAGGGAGGCAGCACGAGTAGGACGGAAGAAGCCAAACTACAAAAGAGGGAACTACACAGGCGTGAGGAATTTCTTGCATAAGGTACAGTGAGAAAGAGAATCGGTGGGTAAATCAGTATGTGAAATGATTGAATACGTGGCAACAACATGCAAGGAGGTGTACTACAAACTCTGATCACACACTAGAGCGGAAAAATAATGTGAAGGACCTGGGAGTGGTAATGTCTGAGGATCTCACCTTCAGGGACCACAACAATGTCACTATCACATCTGCGAGGAAACTGATAGGATGGATAATGAGAACATTCAAGACAACAGATGCCAAGCCAATGATGATCCTTTTTAAATCACTTGTTCTCTCTAGGCTGGAATACTTCTGTACATTAACATCTCCATTCAAAGCAGGTGAAATTGCAGATCTAGAGAATGAACAGAGAACCTTTACTGCACGTATAAGTTCCTTCAAACACCTTAACTACTGGGAACGCTTGGAAGCACTTGACTTGTACTCACTGGAGCGCAAGGAAAGAGATACATCATAATCTACACCTGGAAGATCCCAGAGCGACTGGTCTCTAATCTGCACACAGAAATCACTCCCTACGAAAGCAAAAGACTTGGCAGGCGATGCAACAGACCCCCAGTGAAAAGTAGGGGCGCCACTGGTACACTAAGAGACAACACAAGACTGTTCAACAGCCTCCCACCAGCCATAAGGGGAATTACCAGTAGTTTCCTGGTTGTCTTCAAGTCGGTGCCGGATCAACCGGGCTGTGGTTCGTACGTTGGACGATGAATGGCCAGCAGTAACAGCCTAGTTGATCAGGCCCTGATCCACCGGGAGGCCTGGTCGCAGACCGGGCCGCGGGGGCGTTGATTCCCCGAATACCCTCTGGGTAGACTCCAGGTAGGCAGGTAGGCAGAAGAGAGGTTTGCACCCAAGGGCAACAGAAATAATGAGAAGACTAGAACGAGCCCTTGGTTCACCCAAAGGTGTAGAGAGGCCAAACTAAGTGTGCTAGAGAATGGAAAAAATATAGAAGACAAAGGCCCACGAAAATAGAGAGATTAGTTGAAGAGGTCAACATGAGATTTAAGGAAGTATTTTCAATGGAGACAGAAAGAACACACAAATACACTCACACACACACACACACACACACACACACACACCACACACACACACACGCACACGCACACACAAACGCACCCCCCCACACACACACACACAAACCTAACCTAACACATTAGATCATAAATCCCCCTCCACAACACATACATCTTTACACAAAGCTGAAGGAGCTAGAGCATCCTAACAGGATAAAAAATGGGATCTCAAAAGGGAGGACGTAAAGGTAAGGAAACTGAGGATGGTTGGTCTGAAAAGGAAGAATGGGTAGAATGGCTCAAGAACAAAATGGATAAAGAATGGGAAAAAAGGTTAAATGAGTTTTACAATAACATGTTAGAGAAGATATCTTCAGAGAGCCAAGAAGTGGGAATCACGAGCTGTAGTAGCTGAGGCAAAGATACAAAGATTGGAGGAAGAAATGGATGTGCTGAAGCAAGATATGAAGGTGAGGTCCGAAAGGAGCAAGGTGACTGAAATGGGAACATCAGTAGGAGACGGGCTCACTTGCTGGGATACCTCAGGCAGAGTGGGTACAGGTCTCACATGGCCTGAGGTATCCCAGCAAGTGAGCCCGTCTCCTGTATTATCCCAGTGCTTAACAAAATAGGGAATAGCATAAGAAGGTACAAATAAAAATGGGAACTATGGCTATCGTTTACTTAATAACATAAAGACGAAGAATACATTTTATCCTGACGGAGAATTACATACAATAACCATTGACCTATGAGACTTATTCCCAGGGGGAAGGGTAGATGTTATCAGTAACACGGACTTATACTCACTCTTAATTCACCAACCAGCTGACCCGAGATTCGCAACGCGTGGCCCACTGCACACCCGCTGTCCAGAGACCTGCTCACCGGATCTGTCACCCACCTCTCTATATCCTCTAGTCGTTTTCATGACCTTATATGGTACTCAAAGCATCCTCCTTTCCCATAAGGTGTAGACCACGTGTTACGACCTGACGCCAGGCAAGAACAAAAGACCTGAGGCTTAAGCATGGAGGCGTGGCTGACAGCTATTTGCCAAGGTAAAGTGTGGGTAATTAGCTGGACATCACAAGCACACTGACTACATCACAAGGTAGAGGTAAAGAAACTGCTAGGTGAACTAGATACCTCAAAGGCGGTGGGCCCAGATAACATATCTCCTTGGATACTGAAGGAGGGAGCAGAGGAACTGTATGTGCCGCTAGCAACAATCTTCAGTAAATCTATCGAAACTGGACAATTGCCTGACACGTGGAAGACAGCAAATGTAGTTCCATTTTTAAGAAAGGATACAGACAGGCAGTGTTAAACTACCGACCAGTGTCACTGACTTGTATAGTATTCAAAGTCATGGAAAAGATCATCAGGAGAAGAGTGGTGGAACACATTGAAAAGATTGGGCTCATACATGACAATCAGCACGGCTTCAGAGATGGGAAATCCTGTGTCACAAATCTACTTGAGTTCTACGATAAGGTAACTGAAGTAAGACAGGAGAGAGAGGTATGGGTAGATTGCATCTTTTTGGACTGTAAGAAGGCTTTTGACACAGTACCACACAAGAGATTGGTGCAAAAATTAGAAGAGCAGGCAGGAATAATAGGGAAAGTACTGCAATGGATCAGGGAATACCTGACAGGAAGGAAACAACCAGTGTTGGTACGTGATGAAGTGTCAGAGTAGGCGCATGTGTAGAGTGGGGTTCCACAAGGGTCAGTCCTAGGTCCGGTGCTGTTTCTTATATATGTGAATGACATGATGGAAGGAATAGATTCAGAAGTGTCACTGTTCGCTGATGATGTGAAACTGATGAGGAGATTACAAGCGGACGAGGATCAGTTAAGATTACAAGGGGATCTGGACAGACTACAAGTCTGGTCAAACAAATGGCTCCTGGAGTTTAACCCCAGTAAGTGTAAGGTCATGAAGATTGGGAGGGACACAGGGACACAGAAGACCGAAGACGGCATACAGGTTAGGGAATCAAAGGCTGCAAACGTCACTTGAAGTGAAGTAGTGGAAGCAAGTTCCATACATAGCTTTAAGAAGAGGTATGATAAAGCTTATGGAGCAGGAGAGAGTGAATTAGTATCGACCAGTGAAGAGGCGGGGCCAGGAGCTATGAATCGACCCCTGCAACCACATATAGGTGAGTACATATAGGTGAGTACACACACACACACACACACACACACACATACACACACACACGCACACACAAGCTCACACACGCAGACAGACGCAGACACACACACACACGGGGCCAGGAGCTGAGTATCGACCCCTGCAACCACAATTAGGTGAGTACACGCCCCGATGGCATGGTGGCTAGCGCTCTTGCTTACGCAGAGGCCGGTTCAATTCCGGGGGGCCGAAACATTTCAAGTGTTTCCTTACACACACACACACACACACACACACACACACACACACACACACACATACACACATACACACACATACAACAGGCCTAGTGTCTAATCGACATGTGCCTAGGACAAAATGGTAACTAACACACACACACACAGAGGGAACACAGAAACAAGGGGACACAACTGGAAGCTGAAGACTCAGATGAGTCAAAGGGATGTTAGGAAGCATTTCTTCAGCCACAGAGTAGTCAGGAAGTGGAATAGTCTAGAGAAAGATATAGTGGAGGCAGGAACCATACATAGTTTTAAGACAAGGTATGATAAAGCTCATGGAGCAGGGAGAGCAGAGACCCAGTAGCAGACAGCGAAGAGGCGGAGCCAGGAGCTGAGTCTCGACCCCTGCAACCACAATTAGGTGAGTACAATTAGGTGAGTACACACACACGCACGCGCGCAAACACATACACACACACACACACACGCACATACACACACACACACACACACACGCATAGGGATAGACTCAGAAGTGTCCCTGTTCGCAGATGATGTGAAGTTAATGAGGAGAATTAAATCAGATGAGGATCAGGCAGGACTACAAAGAGACCTGGACAGGCTGGACACCTGGTCCAGCAACTGGCTACTCGAATTTAACCCCGCCAAATGCAAAGTCATGAAGATCGGGGAAGGGCAAAGCAGACCGCAGACAGAATATAGGCTAGGTGGCCGAAGACTGCAAACCTCACTCATGGAGAAAGATCTTTGGGTGAGTATAAAACCGATCACGTCTCCGGAGGCACACATCAACCAGATAACTGCTGCAGCATATGGGCGACTGGCAATCCTGAGAAAAGCGTTCCGATACCTCAGTAAGGAATCGTTCATGACACTGTACACGGTTTACGTCTGGCCCATACTGGAGTATGCAGCACCAGTTTGGAACCTACACCTGGTCAAACACGTCAAGAAATTAGAGAAAGTGCAAAGGTTTGCAACAAGGTTAGTTCCACAACTCAGGGGACTGTCCTATGAAGAAAGGTTGAGGGAAATAGGACTAACAACACTGGAGGACAGAAGGGTTAGAGGAGACATGATAACGACATACAAAATACTGCGGGGAATCGACAAGGTAGATAGTAACAGGATGTTCCAGAGAGGGTACACAGGAACAAGGGGACACAACTGGAAGCTGAAGACTCAGATGAGTCAAAGGGATGTTAGGAAGCATTTATTCAGCCATAGAGTAGTTAGGAAGTGGACTAGTCTAGCGAACGATATAGTGGAGGCGGGAACCATACATAGTTTTAAGACAAGGTAAGATAAAGCTCATGTCCCAGTAGCGGACAGCGAAGAGGCGGGGCCAGGAGCTGAGTCTCGAGCCCTGCAACCACAATTAGGTGAGTACACAGGCAGGGATAACAAGGAAGGCACTACAATGGATCAGGGAATACCTTTCAGGAAGACAACAGCGAGTCATAGTACGTGGCGAGGTGTCAGAGTGGGCGCCTGTAACGAGCGGGATGCCACAGGGATCAGTCCTAGGACCGGTGCTGTTTCTGGTATTTGTGAACGACATGACGGAAGGAATAGACTCCGAAGTGTCCCTGTTTGGAGATGATGTGAAGTTGATGAGAAGAATTCAATCGGACGAGGACCAGGCAGAACTACAGAGGGATCTGGACAGGCTGCAGGTCTGGTTTAGCACCTGGCTGCTGGAGTTCAAACCCACCAAGTGCAAAGTCATGAAGATTGGGGAAAGGCAAAGAAGACCACAGGCGAAGTACAGTCTAGGGGGCCAGAGCCTATAAACCTCACTCAAGGAAAAGGATCTTAGGGTTAGTACAACACCGGCCACATCTCCTGAGGCACACATCAACCAAATAACTGCTGCAGTATACGGGCGCCTTGGCAAACCTAAGAACAGCATTCCGACATCTTAATAAGGAGTCATTCAGTACTCTGTACACTGTATACGTTAGACCCATACTGGAGTATGCAGCGCCAGCTTGGAACCCTAACCTAGCCAAGCATGAAAGGAAACTAGAGAAAGCGCAAAGGTTTGCAACAAGACTGGTCCCTGAGCTAAGGGGTATGTCCTACGAGGAGAGGGTAAGAGAAATCGACCTGACGACACTGGAGGACAGGAGATATAGAGGGGATATGATAACGACATATAAAATACTGAGAGGAATCGACAAGGTGGACAGAGACAGAATGTTCCAGAGATGGGACACAGCAACAAGGGGACACAGTTGGAAGTTGAAGACTCAGATGAACCACAGGGATGTTAAGAAGTATTTCTTTAGCCACAGAGTTGTCAGGAAGTGGAATAGTCTGGGAAGTAATGTAGGGGAGGCAGGATCCATACATAGCTTTAAGGAGATGTATGATAAAGCACATGGAGCGGGTAGAGTGACAAGCTTGACATCTGGTCTAGCAACTGGCTTCTCGAATTTAACCCCACCAAATGCAAAGTCATGAAGATCGGAGAAGGGCAAAGAAGACCGCTGACAGAGTACAGGCTAGGTGGACAAAGGCTACAAATCTCACCAAAGGAGAAAGACCTTGGGGTGAGTATAACGCCAAGCACGTCTCCGGAGGCACACATCAACCAGATAACTGCGGCAGCATATGGGCGACTGGCAAACCTAAGATTAGCGTTCCGTTACCTTAACAAGGAATCGTTCAAGACACTGTACACCGTGTACGTCAGGCCCATACTAGAGTATGCAGCACCAGTCTGGAACCCAAACCTGGTTAAGCATGTCAAGAAATTAGAGAAAGTGCAAAGGTTTGCGACAAGGCTAGTTCCACAACTCAAGGGACTGCCCAATGAAGAAAGGTTGAGGGAAATAGGACTAACAACACTGGAGGACAGAAGGGTTAGAGGAGACATGATAACGACATACAAAATACTACGGGGAATCGACAAGGTAGATAGTGACAGGATGTGTAGACTTCTATGATGTAGGAGCTGGTAACGTGGTCGGTCTGGAGGCTGTTTGCTTGCTTGAAGTCTATCTCTCTATAACATCGTAATCGATAAAAATTACATCCCACCGCTGCCACCACTTGTCGTGTGGGTCTTGGGAGAGATATATAGGAGGTCAAAGATACTCCTTGTTGGATGGTTACGGTATATTTACAGTAATTAGAGGAGAGTCCAGCACACCTTCTGTCTCGCCTGTAGGTCTAACGTAGTGAGGCAGTCTGCCTATGATAGGCTGTGCACATGCGCTGAGCCTCTGACGTCAGCGGGTACCGTGACGTCACACGCAAAGGGACCAGCTTTATAAAGATACACTAAACAAGTGTATATATGATACTGACACGACAGATGTTCCAGGAGGAAACACAGAAACAAGGGGACACAACTGGAAGCTGAAGACTCAGATGAGTCAAAGGGATGTTAGGAAGCACTTCTTCAGCCATAGAGTAGTTAGGAAGTGGACTAGTCTAGCGAACGATATAGTGGAGGCAGGAACCATACATAGTTTTAAGACAAGGTATGATAAAGCTCATGGAGCAGGGAGAGCAGAGACCCAGTAGCGGACAGTGCAGAGGCGGGGCCAGGAGCTGAGTCTCGACCCCTGCAACCACAATTAGGTGAGTACACACAAACAAACACAGGGGCGGGTACAGCATTACGTTAACACTCTACAATCCTTGACCATATTTGGTGAGGCAGACGGTCTCATGTAGCGAGGACTGTGTCATGTGTCCTGTAATATTGTGTTGGTAGTGTTGTTGGTAGTGTTGTTGGTAGTGTTGTTGATAGTGTTGTTGGTAGTGTTGTTGGTAGTGTTGTTGGTAGTGTTGGTAGTGTTGTTGGTAGTGTTGTTGGTAGTGTTGTTGATAGTGTTGTTGATAGTGTTGTTGGTAGTGTTGTTGGTAGTGTTGTTGGTAGTGTTGTTGATAGTGTTGTTGATAGTTTTGTTGATAGTGTTGTTGATAGTGTTGTTGGTAGTGTTGTTGGTAGTGTTGTTGGTAGTGTTGTTGGTAGTGCTTGTTGGTAGTGCGTTGGTAGTGTTGCTGGTAGTGTTGTTGGATTGTTGTTGGTATTGTTGTTGGTAGTGTTGTTGGTAGTGCTGTCGGTAATGTTGTTGGTAGTGTTGTTGGTAGTGTTATTTTTAGCGTTGTTGGTAGTATTGTTGGTAGTGTTGTTGGTAGTGTTGTTGGTAGTGTTGTTTGTAGTGTTGTTGATAGTGTTGTTGGTAGTGTTGTTGATAGTGTTGTTGGTAGTGTTGTTGGTAGTGTTGTTGGTAGTGTTGTTGATAGTGTTGTTGATAGTGTTGTTGGTAGTGTTGTTGGTAGTGTTGTTGGTAGTGTTGTTGATAGTGTTGTTGATAGTGTTGTTGATAGTGTTGTTGATAGTGTTGTTGGTAGTGTTGTTGGTAGTGTTGTTGGTAGTGTTGTTGGTAGTGTTGTTGGTAGTGCGTTTGGTAGTGTTGCTGGTAGTGTTGTTGGTATTGTTGTTGGTATTGTTGTTGGTAGTGTTGTTGGTAGTGCTGTCGGTAATGTTGTTGGTAGTGTTGTTGGTAGTGTTATTTTTAGCGTTGTTGGTAGTATTGTTGGTAGTGTTGTTGGTAGTGTTGTTGGTAGTGTTGTTTGTAGTGTTGTTGGAAGTGTTGTTGGTAGTGTTGTTGGTAGTGTTGTTGGAAGTGTTGTTGGTAGTGTTGTTGGTAGTGTTATTTTAAGCGTTGTTGGTAGTGTTGTTGGTATTGTTTTTGGTAGCGTTGGTAGTGTTGTTTGTAGTGTTGTTGGTAGTGTTGTTGGTATTGTTGTTGGTAGCGATGTTGGTAGTGTTGTTGGCATTGTTTTTGGTAGCGTTGGTAGTGTTGTTTGTAGTGTTGTTGGTAGTGTAGTTGGTAGTGTTGTTGGTAGTATTGTTAGTTGTATTGTTGGTAGTGTAGTTGGAAGTGTTGTAGGTAGTGTTGTTGGTAGTGTTGTTGGCAGTGTTGTTGGTAGTGTTGTAGGTAGTGCTGTTGTTATTGTTGTTGGTAGTGTTGTTGGCAGTGTTGTTGGTATTTATATTGGTAGTATTGTTGGTAGTGTTGTAGGTAGTGTTGTTGTTATTGTTGTTGGTAGTGTTGCTGGTAGTGCTGTTGTTTGTGTTGTTGTTATTGTTGTCGTTATTGTTTTACTTAGTGTTGTTGGAAGTGATGTTGGTAATGTTGCTGGTGTTGTTGGTAGTGTTGTTGGTAGTGTTGTTGGAAGTGTTATTGTTAGTGTTGTTGCTAGTGTTGTTTATAGTGCTGTTGTTAGTGTTGTTGTTAGTGTTGTTTTTAGTGCTGTTGCTAGTGTTGTTGTTATTTTAACATGTCCTAATGTTTTCCAGCCGTACCTGGGATTCGAACTCCGGATCTCAGTGTGTGAGGTGTGTGATGTTCGTGGTATTGTTGGTATTGTTTGTGTTGTTAGTGTTGCTGGTAATGTTGGTAGCGTTGGTGGTAGTGTTCTTAGTGTTGGTGTTGGTTGTGTTGATGGTGATGGTAGTAGTGTTGGTAATTTTGGTTGAAGAGTTGGTTGTGTTGGTAATGTTGGTAGTGTTGCTGTTAGTGTTGCTTGCAGTGTCGATAATGTTTGTAGTGTCTTGTTAAGTGTAGTGTTGGTAGTGTTGCTGGTAGTGTCGTTTTAAATGTTGGTAGTATTGATAGTCTTGTTAGGGGTAATGTTGGTAGCGCTGGTAGTTTTGTTAGAGGGTAGTGCTGGTAGTTTTGTTAGGGGTAGTGTTGTTAATACTGGTAGTTTTGTTAGGGGTAGTGTTGGTAGTGCTGGTAGTTTTGTTAGGGGTAGTGTTGGTAGTTTTGTTAGGGGTAGTGCTGGTAGTTTTGTTAGGGGTAGTGCTGGTAGTTTTGTTAGGGGTAGTGCTGGTAGTTTGTTCGGGAGTGCTGTTAATATTGGAGTTGTTAGGGTAGTGCTGGTAGTGCGGAGTTTGTTAGGCAGTGCTGGTAGTTTGTTAGGGTAGTGCTGGTAGTTTTGTTAGGGGTAGTGCTGGTAGTTTTGTTAGGGGTAGTGTTGTTAATACTGGTAGTTTTGTTAGGGGTAGTGTTGGTAGTGCTGGTAGTTTTGTTAGGGGTAGTGCTTGTAGTTTTGTTAGGGGTAATGTTGGTAGTTTTGTTAGGGGTAGTGTTGGTAGTTTTGTTAGGGTAGTGTTGGTAGTTTTGTTAGGGGTAGTGTTGTTAATACTGGTAGTTTTGTTAGGGGTAGTGCTGGTAGTTTTGTTCGGGTAGTGTTGTTAATATTGGTAGTTTTGTTAGGGGTAGTGTTGGTAGTGCTGGTAGTTTTATTAGGGGTAGTGTTGGTATTCGTGTTAGTGGTGTTGATAATTTTGATATTATTACTGTAACTATTACCAGCTCACAGCATCAACAACTTACACCGCCTATCCACTGATCTAACAATTAAGCTAAACTTGATCCCTAGCTAACACTCCTAACACCGACTACTACCTCCACTTGTTATCACTTAACTACCTTCTCCTGCACCTTCCCTGCACAAACTACCAGCCCTAATTCACCCTTATTCCACCCATCTGAAGTCATCTCTTCCACACCGTGCTCAATCCACACAAAAACCATCCATCTAAATGCAACCAAATTCCACCCGTACTGTCAATTACTCACACATCGTGTATCCCCCACCCAGTTTCACACCATTAACCACTAATCCCCAACACACACTCCTCCCTATATCCACTACCGTCAGTAATCCTCTCATCTCACCCCGGCATCAAGGCCAACTCGCCCATAGCCACAGCGGTGAACAACAGTACACAATACCAAGACCGGTGATGTATCCATGAATGATAGAGAGGAGGGTGTGAGTGAGACGCAACACACATCTTGAAGGCGTCAGAAAGAAGAGGGTGTGAGTGAGACGCAACACACATCTTGAAGGCGTCAGAAAGAAGAGGGTGTGAGTGAGACGCACACACATCTTGAAGGCGTCAGAAAGAAGAGGGTGTGAGTGAGACGCAACACACATCTTGAAGGCGTCAGAAAGAAGAGGGTGTGAGTGAGACGCAACACACATCTTGAAGGCGTCAGAAAGAAGAGGGTGTGAGTGAGACGCAACACACATCTTGAAGGCGTCAGAAAGAAGAGGGTGTGAGGGAGACGCAACACATCTTGAAGGCGTCAGAAAGAAGAGCTGGGAAATAAAGCTAAGAGTGACACGAACTAACCTTGATATATTAGCCATTACAAAGACTGAACAGCAGAATAACATAATAGGAAGAGAAAGATAATGCAAAAGGGAAGGAACAGAAGGAGGAGGAGGAGGAGGAGGCAGAGTAGGAGGAATGGCATTAATGCTTATGGACCACTGGAGATTTAAGCAACTAGATAACGCAGACAAACGGAGATATCAAGAACTAGGCAGCAGGGACGCTGATATTTGGAGGCTCTAACATAACAGTAAGTCAAGACCTGAATGCGAGTATGAGAGAGAGGAACCATGAAGTAAATCTAACAAAGCAGTCAGGAAGCTTATAGCACTTAGACGTATGTCGCATCTGCTTGACAGCAGAGGTTGCAAGATTCTGTACGAGGCCCAAGTGCACTCACACCTTGAGAATGCTCCACTTCCTTGGATTGCCTTCCCCACGTCTCATCTTCGACTTCTTGACAGAATAGAGAACAGAGCAAGACGACTCATCTCTGGCCTGGACCCAGCCTAGACAGATCTGTCATTTCAACAGAGCTTTCAACGCCGGAAGGATGTGGGGGCCTTACTGTTATGTACAAGGCCAATACTGTCAAGGTACCACACTTGGCTCCACTCCGAGGACAGCAAGAAGTGAGCTTCTACACCACAAGACGGGCAGCCAGCAGCAACTTCACTCTGGCTGTAACCTTCTCCAAAACACTTCCTTTGAAATCATTTATTCCCAGGATGACTCAGGTCTGGAACATGTTCGTTCAGCATAATATCAAATAAAGTTTGTGACCCACAGATGGCTCCAACTTCATCCTGCTCCCTACTTGTATGTTTCATAACAATAAAAAAGCTTTCAAATGAGCTGATGTAGGTAACAGCTCTTTAGATTGTTAATAAAGACAGAAACCCTTACCCTAACCTTGTTAAACCCTGTGTAAAACTAAGAGAAAGTAAGAGTAAGAGGTGGAGAGAGAGAGAGAGAGAGAGAGAGAGAGAGAGAGAGAGAGAGAGGAGAGAGAGGGGGAGAGAGAGAGAGAGAGAGAGAGAGGAGAGGAGAGAGAGAGGAGGAGAGAGATAGAGGAGAGAGAGAGGGAGAGGGAGAGAGAGAGAGAGAGAGAGAGAGAGAGAGAGAGAGAGAGAGAGAGAGAGAGAGAGAGAGAGAGAGAGAAGCATTTGTCTTTCACGTTTTTCATTAACAAAATAACAATAATTTTCCCGACACAGCAATAAGAACATAAGACTGGAGGAACACTGCAGAAGGCCTACTGGCCCATACAAGGCAAGTCCTAAGAATTTACTCCAGTAAGCACGACACCAATCAAACCCAGCCCCTCCCACTTTTACGCTCAGTTTAGAGGCGCTAAACCCGTGTGAGTTTTGTCAGTGCTGCTCTTGACAAGCAAAAAAAAAAACTCTAAAAACCCTTCACAAATTTTTTTAAAATATTTATTGAAAATTAAATTATTTTCATTTTATATTTTTGAAAAAAAAATATTCTAGAAGATTATCTTTTAATAGACGGAAAGACAGTATAATAGACGGGAAAATTGTATAATACACTTGAAAACTGTATAATAAAGTTGAAGATTGTATAAGAGTCGTGAAGGAAAATAATTGGAAGGTAATTTCGTGGACTTGTCTTTTTTATCTTTAATTATGGTAATAAAGTTATCTTTCAAATTATGTAGTATATTACCACTGTGGTGGTGGTGGTAGTGGTGGTGGTAATGGTAGTGGTGGTGGTAATGATAGTGGTATTGGTGGTGGTGGTGGTGGTAGTGGTGGTAGCAATGGTGGTGGTGGTAGCAGTGGTGGTGGTGGTAGTGGTGGTGGGGATAGTGGTAGTGGTGGTAGCAGTGGTGGTGGTGGTAGTGGTGGTGGGGATAGTGGTAGTGGTGGTAGCAGTGGTGGTGGTGGTAGCAGTGGTGGTGGTGGTAGCAGTGGTGGTGGTGATAGTGGTAGTGGTGGTGGTGGTGGTAGTGGTGGTGATAGTGGTGGTGATGATAGCGGTGGTGGTGGTGGTGGTGGCGATGATGGTGGTGGTAGTGGTGGTGGAGGCAGTGGTGTTGGTAGTGGTGGTGAAAATAGCGGTAGTGGTGGTGATGATAGCTGTAGTGGTGGTGGTGGCGATATTGGTGGTGGTAGTGGTGGTGGTGGCAGTGGTGGTGGCGCTGATGGTGATGTTGGTAGTGGTGGTAGTGGTACTGGTGGTATTATTAGTGGTACTGGTGGTATTGTAAGTGGTAGTGGTGGCTTTGTTAGTAGAGCAGTGGTATTGTTAGTGTAGTGGTAGTATTGTTAGTGGTGGTGGTATTGTTAGTGGTAGAACCTTTACCTTCGAAGAGTTTCGAGAGTTTCACTACTCTCGGAGCCCAGCCATGGGCCAGGCTCGCCTGGTGCTTGCCTGGTCAATCAGGCTGTTGCTGCTAGAGACCCACTGCCCCACATATCCATCTCAACCTGGTTAATCTGGCACCTGGTGAAGATATTTTTTTTTTACATTTTATTAGTTTTTCGGTACATGTAATACATATACAAACTCAAAACAATCAAATGTGTATAAACGCAAAGAACATTAACAGTGAGTAACCTTTCCAACATCAATGGAAATAAATGCTATGTCACAAACAACAGCTCAATACAAACTTCGTGCAAGGTGATAAAATTAACATACAACAAAAGGTACACCCAGTGCCGAGACCCGACACCGATATAATTCCTAGTAATATTTTTACCATAAACATATATGAATCGTCCTTACAAATCATTAAGGACATGCATCCTACCTATGCCACAAATCCCAATAAGAGACCCCCCTCTCCACCTAACAATTTGCATTAACCTTATAAACTGTAAGCTCTATGTGCATGAGGTTACATTTAACAAAAGTATCCTAATAACTTCACACCCAACCACAAATTTTTGCTTTCATAGCCACAACAAACCTCTATACACACAATTATGTAAAAATGAATACAAACACAATTAGCATCTATTACTTTTAACTTTATAAGTTGTATTAATACTAACTACACTTATACATGTGTAAATTCATGACCTACAACAAGTGTGGTGCATACCTGATGTCCTATCAGAATGCCATCAACCTGCCACAGAGTATATTCAAAAGTAAATTACAAATCGAAATTCACAGTAACCACAACATGTTTCAGTTACCCTTACCATCTACTGGTAAGTACAAACCAACCCCAACACATTCACCAGTTACAACCCAAACACACATCCCCTCCCTCCCCCGGCTTCAGAGGACCAGCCAAACCCATGTACAACCCCTGACTCCCTCCCACCTTACCAACTTCACCTACATCCATTCCACCCCTTCATTCATCTCATCCACTACCCAAAACCCTAACGTCACTTGTCACAGCATAGAATGTCAACCGTCACCCAAAGAAAATAATACCCCCATCTTCCCTCCCCCTTTCTCCAATCACACGTCCCTATCTCCTAAAAACAAACACATCCCTTTCCCTATTCCCAACCCTACAGGTCAAGCCCACTCAAACCCCTCCAAACCTCTCAATAGCCCCTTGACACTTAATGATCTGTAATCCTCCGAAAATACAGAATCCCAACCCTTCCCATATAGCAAACGATTCCGACACTTGGTTCGATATATATGAGCCGCCACCGCCTTTATTCTTTCCCGAATGCCCACCTCTCTCAATTTCCAAGACACACAAACAAAATCCACCATGCAGTACATTAAACCCTTTTTGTCCCTATGACACCCCCAAATCCAAGAAAATTGCCCTTAACAAAGGTACTCCCCTTCCCCCCAATTTCCTCAAAACCCATCCCATCCACCACCTTACCCCTTCCAATGCTTCACAAAAATATATGGCATGCAAGACGGTCTCCGGCTTGCCACACCTCTCACAACCCCCATCTTTCACACACCCCATTCAAATAAAATCTCCTTGCTGCAACGCCCCATGTAGAAACCTATACATCAGCTCACGATCCCTTCCCGATAAACGTAATTCCCGGAACCCCCAAATTCCTTTCCAGTCATAAACTGGATATATAGCCTCCCCCTCCAGCACCCCCACCCCACCTCCTAACCTCATAAGCACAGCTACTTTTAAATTTTGCGGTTCCTTTATGACCATCATATTGCGCAGCCAATCCCTGCACTGTACCAGATCCCTCCCCTCCCACCATTCACCCAAATCTCTCAACACTCCCTCCACCCGGTCCCTCCATCCCCCCTCCTCAACACAACGTTTCACATACATGCACATCAACCTCTTCTCCAGCCAAATCAGACCCAACCCCCCCAATAATATGTCCTTCCTAACTATATCCTTCCGTAACCAATGTCTACCATTAGCCCATATGAACTTAAATACTTTACGCTCCAGCCCTTCCACATCCCACCTCAATAAAGGATAAATATTAGCTACAAACCAAATCCTACTGTAAATCATTGTGTTTACCGCAATGACCCTCTGCCTCAACGTGAGCTCACCCGCACGCCAACCATTTATACGCTCCATTGCCCGTTGCACTACATTCCCCGAATTTACCTCTCTCGTCACATCCCGATTCCCGTGAACACTATTCCACATATTTTCACTGTGTCAGTCACATTCCAACCATGTCTTCTACCCAACCCCCTTCCCACCCAATTACCCACTTCCAACAGCAATGATTTTGCCCCGTTCACCTTCACTCCAGTTGCCTTACAAAATGTGCCTATACTGTTCCCTACATGCCCCAGCCTCTTCTCCTGCCATACCAGCACCGTAGTGTTGTCCACATACCCCACAATATTCATGATCCCCTCACCACACCACCCCTCCCCCCACCAATCTGTAAAACGGATCCTGAACCCATGCAAACAGAATTTGCGACAGAGGACATCCCTGCCGCAAACCCCGTTCCATCTGCACCACCCCACCCAATCTACCGTTGACTTGTACCTAACACATGCCCCTTCATATAAAGCTCTGATCCAACTCATCACTTCCACACCGAACCCTGTCGCTCCATGATTTCGTACATGCTCTGCGCTCTACACTATCATACGCCCCTGCCAATCTAATGCTAGTACCCCTCCCCTTCCACACTTTCAATGAAATCCTTAATGTACTCATGACCGCCACCACTCCCCTACCTGGAATCCCCCTGTCCTACCTCAATCACCCTCCCCAACACCCTTTTAATCTGTTACCTAGAATCTTTGCAAATATTTATAATCAGAATTCATTAGTACCAAAGGTCTGTAATTCCTCAAAGTATCTCCTACCTTCCCCTTCCGTACTAGAACCACCACTCCCAATCCCATATCCCTACCCATCACCCCGTCCTCTTTCATCCCATTCATCACACCAACCAAACAGTCCCTCATGATGTTCCAATTTTCCTTATAAAACTCGTTCGCTATACCATCTATTCCAGGGGCCTTTCCTCTACTTAACCCATTCACCGCCTCCCCACCTCCCCTTCACTGATCATCCCTCCAACTCCTTCCGCTCACTTCATCCCAACCTCTCCACGATTCCCCTAATATAAATCCTTGTTCATCACACTCACCCCTTTGCGACACATATGTGGCAAACCACTTATCCACATACACGTTCATAGCCTCTGTGGTACAAATCCGCATTCCTTCATCATAATTCTCCAATTCTTCATCCACCTCCAAGCACTCCACTGTCATCCTATCCTTTCGGTTCCTACACTTACCCAATACATATTTGGAGGGTTTATCTCCCCATAACACGTCATCCAAGCCTGCTTTCATCCTGCATGCCCCAAAACTCTCATTCTGCAGCAACCGCAACCTTTCCTTCAATGTCCGTATTTCCTCAGTTAGTCTGTGACCTCCTCTTAAGTAACAGTCCGTCAATAATCCCTCCAAGTAGTTTTGCATGCCATAACGCCATCCTACCTCTTCTTTGCCCAATCTCTGATAGTATGCTTTAATGCCCCTCTTACCCACCTCCACCCACCAATCCACCAGAGCCCCCCCTGCAACCTCCCCTCCCACAACCCTCCCCACCAATCACTAAATTCCACACATCTACCCTCACCACTCAAAAGCTGAACATTTAATTTCCAGTACCCCTTACCCCACCGTACCACACCCGACCATTCCACCTCCACCAACACTCCCCGATGATCTGTAAAACCCACATCTAAATATTTAACCGCACCCACCACCACACTCCCTGTTACATAAATTCTATCTAGCCTAGCCCCATACCCTCTTCTAACAAATGTATGCTCTCCCGCCCCTACTACCCCAATAACATCCTTCAAACCTACACACCTAAGTAAGTCCCTCAGAGCCTGCAAAACACACACCCCTCCCTGTGGCTGTACATCCCTTTCCCTGATGACACAATTAAAATCTCCCCCAACTATGGTTACGCTAGGCAAATCCCTACATGCATAAATCATATGCTCCCTCACAAAATCCACCTTCACCTGTCTGGAAGACTCTGCCGGCATATACACTCCCAAAAAGCATTCCTTCACCCCCCCCCCCATTCGCCCTCCACCCTCACCAGTCTGCCCCCCACTCTCCTCCCATCGCAAAGGCTTGAATGGGCTTGACACTGCTACCACTACCGCCACCCACCCTTTAATCTACTTGATGAACTGGCAAATACCTTATAACCATCCAATACCAAATCTCTACCACACCTATAATTATGCTCCTGCAAAAAACCCACAGTCACACCATACCGTCTCAACGTACACTCTACCCAAGCTCTTTTAATATCTGCTCTCAACCCATTTACATTTAACGTTAAACACTTGAAATTAAAGACAAAGGTTTGCCCTTCGGCCTCGGTGGAAGTTGCGACCCAGATTTCCCTTTACTCTGCAATTTACCCACCTTCTTCCCACCCTTATTAATTCCCTGATCTTGCACCAATCCCAAGTCTTTCTTAGCAACTTCCACCAGAGGTTTCTTGCAAATCCTCTGGGCGGTCAACACATCATCACAATCAGACAGTGTGCCAGACCTCTTGCGGGTCCCCTGCACAACTTCCACACCACTTGCACTATCAATCTGATGTACCTCCGCCTGCACTGTCTCCAACACTAATGTTTGGTCATTGATACTGGCATTCACTATGCCCTCCACCATATCCATTGTATCTTCCATACCCCCAGTGGCTTCTACACTTAACACCGGTAGAGGTTCGTCCATAATGTCCCTTAATACCTGCTCCAAAGCCACTTCCTCCACAGCACTCTCCTGGTTGCCACCTTCAACCACTGATGGCGCCGTTTCCTGTGATATCGTCTGACACACCACCTCTGCACCGTCGACTATCTCGCTCCACAACTTTGGTTGTTTCTCCGACTGTTCCTCTTCCCTCTGCACATTTCTCTGCACTGTCACGTTCGTTCCACGATGTCCCCCGTTCATTCTTGGGCCCGACCTCTTCAAGCAGTCTGCCGCTACATGCTCATATGCCCCGCACAGACGACAAGTCCTGCGTTGCCCCATGTAGGTGACGTATATCTGTGTCCTGAAATCCGGCAATACGACGTACGATGGTATGGGATGTCGCAAGGTCATCTTCAATGCGAAAGACCCCTCAAAGATCCCCATCAGCGGTCCTTCACTCCACTTGCCAGGAGTAGCAGCATGGATAACGCCGTATGCCCCGAAAACTGCACTGATGTCCACCGCATCGGCCTCAAACAGGACATTCCTCAATCGAACCCAAGTGTATGTCCTTGAGACGTCCTTTAAGCGTACCTGTAGTCCTGTGTGCACGGTGTACACTCTATCTTGATGCTTATCCACCAGCCTTTCATACACCTCTGCCGTTTGAAGTTTCACAAACACTCTATTCGTCCCGTTCAGTGCCACTCCATACAAATCCGTAGTATCAAGTCCATAAATATCTCGTAGGATCGTGGGCAATACTGTTCCGGCCGTGGCAGGGTTGATAACTCCTGTAACCAGGTCCACACAAACTGTGTTCAACCGTCTCCTCCCAGCTGCCGCCATGTTGGTGAAAACCAAAGTGCTGTCAAGATCCACCAGGGGTCAGGCCAGCGCACCGCACACCCTCACACAATCAGAGCTGGGTGGCGAATGCTTGCACCTGGTGAAGATATTTGCCCAGTTTCCTCTTGAAGGCTTCTACACTTGTTCCAGCAGTGTTTCTGATATCTTCTGGTAAGATGTTGAATAGTCTGGGACCCCGGATGTTAATACAGTGTTCCCTTATTGTCCCCACCGCACCCCTGCTCCTCACTGGGTTTATTTTACACTTCCTCCCATATCTCTCACTCCAGTATGTTGTTATGGCAGTGTGCAGACTTGGGACCAGGCCCTCAAGTACTTTCCAGGTATATATTATCATGTATCTCTCACTCCTCCGCTCCAATGAGTACATGTTCAAGACTTGAAGGCGTTCCCAGTAATTTAGGTACTGTATTGGCTCAATGTGAGCCGTAAACGATCTCTGTATTTGTTCCAGCTCTGATATTTCTCCTGCTTTGAACAGGTCCGTCAGCACTGAGCAGTATTCTAAGTGAGGGAGCACTAGCGACTTGAAGAGTATCACCATCGGCATTATTTCCCTTGTTTTGAAAGTTCTCAATACCCACCTCGTCATCTTCCTGGCTGTCGTGTCTTGTTATGGTCTTTAAAAGAAGGTCAGCTGTCATAATTATTACCAGGTCTTTTACATGTTCCTTTCGTTCTATTTGGTGACCCTCTTGAGTTTTGTATACAGTGTTCCTTTTGAGTTCTTCATTCTTTCCATACCTAAGCAGCTGAAACTTATCACCATTGAACGTCATGTTGTTCTCCACTGCCCACTGGAAGACACTGTTTATGTCTTTCTGAAATTTTTCAGTGTCCTCTACTTAGCGACTTTCATGCTTATTGTAGTGTCATCTGCAAATGATGATACAAAAGTGTGAAGAGTGTTTTTATCTATGTCTGCTATGTGGTGGTATTGTTAGTGGTAGTGGTTGTATTTTTAGTGGTAGTGATGGTATTGTTAGTGATAGTGGTGGTATTGTTAGTGGTAATGGTAGTATTGTTAGTGGTAGTGGTGGTATTATTTGTGGTAGTGGTGGAATTGTTAGTGGTAGTGGTGGAATTGTTAGTGGTAGTGGTGGTATTGTCAGTGGTAGTGGTGGTATTGTTAGTGTTAGTGGTAGTATTGTTAGTGGTAGTGGTGGAATTGTTAGTGGTAATGGTGGTAGTGTTGGTATTGTTGGGGGTAGTGGCGGAATTGATAGTGGTTGTGGTATTGTTAGTGGTAGTAATGGCATTATTAAAGGTAGGGGTGGAATTATTAGTGGTAGTGGTGGTATTGTTAGTGGTAGTGTTGGTATTGTTAGGGGTAGTGGTGGAATTGATAGTGGTAGTGGTATTGTTAGTGTTAGTGGTGGTATTATTAGTGTAAGTAAGTAAGTTTATTCAGGTTCCCTATAGACATTTCAGTTCTCATGTAATCCATCAGATTAATTAGGGAGGTGTCGGTTGAGTAAGAGCTCCTAAAGCCTGATTGGTAACTATGAAGAATGTTGTTGTCACTAAGATATTTAACTACTTGACAGTACACCGCCCTCTCTAGAATTTTGGATATTACACTGAGTATACTAACAGGCCTATAGTTGCTGACATCAGACCTACTATTTTTCTTGAAGATAGGAGTAACTCTGGCCTCCTTGAACCCCTCTGGAACTGTATTAGTGGGGATGGACAAATTTATTATGTGAGCAATGGGGATTGCCAGTTCAGAGGCGCCATCTTTTAGGAACTTAGACGGGATGTTATCTGGGCCGGTGCTCTTAATTGGATTTAACCTGCTTAGTTCTTTTTGCACGAAGTCAGTTTGGAGTTACTACTTTATTGATATAGTATGTTTTAAACTTATCAGAGTCTGTGTTAAAGGTATTTGATGCAGCTGGTAGCTTACTTACTAGTGTTGATGCGACAGTTGTGTAGTATGAATTAAAACAATTTGCCACTTTAGTTGTTTCGTGTCATACCTCGTTATCGACATCTAAAACTACGTTAGATCTATCTACGGGTTTATGGGTATACCCCAACTGTTTTAGTTGTTGCCAGAGCTTTCTAGGGTTATTCTTGTACTCTTCGATTTTTGAGTAAAAGTGCCTTGCCTTTGCGCCTTTTATAAGCCTCTGCACTCTGTTCCTCGCCCTTTGGAATTCATTTAGCGCTGCAATATTCTGTCTATTTGCCTTAAATCTTTTTATCAACTGGTCTCTGAATTTCATATTATCTAATATCTCAGTAGTCATCCAGGGTTCAGTTCTTCGTTTAATCCTAACCTCTTTAACTGGTGCAATATTATCAAGGATGGCAGTGAACATTGTTTTGATTTTTTCCCAGACATCATTTACGTCCGTGCAACTTGTTATCAATGACCAGTCACAATTGTGTAGCATATTTACCAGTGTTTCTTTACTGTAGTTTCTAGTGGTAATGGTGGAATTGTTAATGGTAGTGGTTGTATTGTTAGTGGTGATGTTGGTATTCATACTTAAACCACAACATACCAGGCAGCAGAGAGGAACCACAACATGCCAGGCAGCAGATAGGAACCACAACATACCAGAACCACAACATGCCAGGCAGCAGAGAGGAACCACAACATGCCAGGTAGCAGAGAGGCCTGGTGGCTAAAGCTCTCACTTCACACGGCTAGGCCTGGGTTCGATTCCCAGCGAGGGTAGAAACATTGGGCGTGTTTCTTTACATCCTGGGACAAAACTGACCTAATTTGCCCGAAATGCTCAGCATAACAAGCGGCTTTATATATAGTAGTATGTCATTGATGTCAGCTAGGCCTGTATACCTTGTACATGTACTTGTAGTAAATAAAGATATTATTATTATTATTATTATTATTATTATTATTATTATTATTATTATTATTATTATTATTAACATATCAGGCAGCAGAGAGGAACCACATTATACAAGGCAGCAGAGGGGAACCACAACATACCAGGCAGCAGAGAGGAACCACATTATACAAGGCAGCAGCAGAGGGAACCACAACATACCAGGCAGCAGAGGGGAACCACAACATACCAGGCAGCAGAGAGGAACCACATTATACCAGGCAGCAGAGGGGAACCACAACATACCAGGCAGCAGAGAGGAACCACAACATGCCAGGCAGCAGATAGAAACCACAGCATACCAGGCAGCAGAGAGGAACCACATTATACCAGGCAGCAGAGGGGAACCACAACATGCCAAGCAGCAGAGAGGAACCACAACATACCAGGCAGCAGAGAGGAACCACATTATACCAGGCAGCAGAGGGGAACCACAACATGCCAAGCAGCAGAGGGGAACCACAACATACCAGGCAGCAGAGAGGAACCACAGCATACCAGGCAGCAGAGAGGAACCACAACATGCCAAGCAGCAGAGAGGAACCACAACATACCAGGCAGCAGAGGGGAACCACAACATACCAGGCAGCAGAGAGGAACCACAGCATACCAGGCAGCAGAGAGGAACCACAACATGCCAGGCAGCAGAGAGGAACCACAACATGCCAAGCAGCAGAGAGGAACCACAACATACCAGGCAGCAGAGGGGTACCACAACATGCCAGGCAGCAGAGATGAACCACAGCATACCAGGCAGCAGAGAGGAACCACAACATGCCAGGCAGCAGTGGGGTACCACAACATGCCAGGCAGCAGAAGGGTACCACAACATGCCAGGCAGCAGAGGGGTACCACAACATGCCAGGCAGCAGAGGGGTACCACAACATGCCAGGCAGCAGAGATGAACCACAGCATACCAGGCAGCAGAGGGGTACCACAACATGCCAGGCAGCAGAGGGGTACCACAACATGCCAGGCAGCAGAGAGGAACCACAACATGCCAGGCAGCAGAGGGGTACCACAACATGCCAGGCAGCAGAAGGGTACCACAACATGCCAGGCAGCAGTGGGGTACCACAACATGCCAGGCAGCAGAGGGGTACCACAACATGCCAGGCAGCAGAGGGGTACCACAACATGCCAGGCAGCAGAGGGGTACCACAACATGCCAGGCAGCAGAGAGGAACCACAACATGCCAGGCAGCAGAGGGGTACCACAACATGCCAGGCAGCAGAAGGGTACCACAACATGCCAGGCAGCAGAGGGGTACCACAACATGCCAGGCAGCAGAGGGGTACCACAACATGCCAGGCAGCAGAGGGGTACCACAACATGCCAGGCAGCAGAGGGGAACCACAGCATGCCAATCAGTACATCATCAACAGCTGTTATTAGCACAGGTGTGGGTGAGCCTTGGTCCACTTGGCACTACCCGCATACCTGAGAGTGAGTCACCTTCCCTGAGCACCTGTACAGCTGTTGACATCCTCGCAACTGTCAGCAATTCAGGGCAGCTGCTGCCGTGGCCGCGTTCACTCTCTCATCACTGATACATTTGGTAATGGGCAGAATACTCTTGATAATTTATAAGTTCAGATGACGAGTGTTTTGAGTCCAGGCTGGTGTGTGTGTGTGTGTGTGTGTGTGTGTGGTGTGTGTGTGTGTGTGTGTGTGTACTCACCTATTTGTACTCACCTGTTTGTGGTTGCAGGGGTCGATTCATAGCTCCTGGCCCCGCCTCTTCACTGATTGCTACTAGGTCCTCTCTCTAAATGCTCCATGAGCTTTATCAAACCTCGTCTTAAAACTATGTATGGTTCCTGCCTCCACTACGTCACTTGCCAGACTATTCCACTTTCTGATAACTCTATGACTGAAGAAATACTTCCTAACATCCCTTTGATTCATCTGAGTCATCAACTTGCAGTTGTGGCCCCTTGTTTCTGTGTCCCCTCTCTGGAACATCCTGTCTCTGTTCACCTTGTCAATTCCTCGCAGCATTTTATATGTCGTTATCATGTCTTCCCTAACCCTCCTGTCCTCTAGTGTCGTCAGGCCGATTTCCCTTAACCTTTCTTCGTAGGACATTCCCCGTAGCTTTGGGACTAGTCTTGTTGCAAACCTTTGCACTTTCTCTAATTTCTTGACGTGCTTGTCCAGGTGTGGGTTCCAAACTGGTGCTGCATACTCCAATATGGGCCTGACGTATATGGTGTACAGAGTCTTGAATGAATTCTTTCTGAGGTATCGAAACGCTATTCTTAGGTTTGCCAGGCGCCCATATGCTGCAGCAGTTATCTGGTTGATGTGCGCCTCAGGAGATGTGCTCGGTATTATACTCATCCCAAGATCCTTTTTTTTGAGTGAGGTTTGCAGTTTTGGGCACCTAGCCTATACTCTGTCTTCGGTCTTCTTTTCCCTTCCTCGATCTTCATTACTTCGCATTTGGCGGAGTTAAATTCGAGGAGCCAGTTGCTGGACCAGGTGTCCAGCCTGTCCAGTTCTCTTTGTAGTCCTGCCTGAACCTCATCTGATTTAATTCTCCTGATTAACTTCACATCATCTGCAAACAGGGACACTTCTGAGTCTATCCCTTCCGTCATGTCATTCACATATACCAAGAATAGCACTGGTCCTAGGACTGACCCCTGTGGAACCCCACTCGTCACAGGCACCCACTCTGACACCTCGTCACGCACCATGACTCGTTGTTGCCTTCCTGTCAGATATTCTCTGATCCATTGCAGTGCCCTTCTTGTTATACGTGCCTGATCCTCTAGGTTTTGCACTAATCTCTTGTGAGGAACTGAGTTGAAAGCCTTCTTGCAGTCAAAGAAAATGCAATCTACCCACCTCTCTTTCTCGTGTCTTACTTCCGTTACCTTGTCATAAAACTCCAGTAGGTTTGTGACACAGGATTTGCCTTCCATGAATCTGTGCTGGTTGTCGTTTATAAGCTTGCTCCGTTCTAGGTGCTCCACCACTCTACTCTTGATAATCTTCTCCATGACTTTGCATATGATACACGTCAGTGACACTGGTCTGTAGTTTAGTGCCTTGTTTCTGTCTCTTTTCTTAGAAATGGGGACTACATTTGCCATCTTGCATACCTCAGGTAGTTGCCCAGTTTCAATGGATGTCTTGAAAATTGTTGTTATTGGCACACACAGCATCTCTGCTCCCTCTCGAAGGACCCACAGAGAGATTTTGTCCAGTCCCACTGCTTTTGAGGTATCAAGTTCAATTAGCAGCTTCTTCACCTCTTCCTCGGTTGTGTGTATTTCATCCAGCACTTGTTGACCTATCCCTTGTTGGTGTACCCCCTTATTCTGCCTTCACAGAGTTCTTTCTGTCTCCACTGTAAATACTTCCTTAAATCTCATGTTGAGCTCCTCACATACTTCTTGATCGTTTCTTGTGAGTTCCCCACCTTCTTTCCTCAGCCTGATCACCTGGTCCTTGACTGTTGTCTTTCTCCTGATGTGGCTATACAACAGCTTTGGATCAGACTTGACTTCCGATGCTATGTGTATCTGGCTCTCCGACTAATCTTTTTATTTTCCTGGGACCTTTCTTTTCTGCACTTTTTCCATTCTATGGTACACTTAGTTTTTGCTTCCTTACACCTTTGGGTAAACCAAGGGCTCGTTCTGGTCTTCCCATTACTTTTGTTGCCCTTTGGAAAAAAACTTTCCTCTGCCTCCTTGCATTTTCTTGTTACGTATTCCATCATTTCCTTTACTGACTTTCCTATCAATTCCCTGTCCCACTGAACCTCCTACAGGAAGTTCCTCATACCTGTGTAGTCCCCTCTTTTATAGTTTGGCTTTTCCCATTCAGCTCCTGTTACCCTCTCCACTTGTAACTCTACTATGTATTCAAAGCTCAGAACCACGTGATCACTAGCCCCCGAGGAGTCTTTTATATGTGATGTCCTCGATGTCTGAGCTACTCAGGGTGAATACAAGGTCCAGTCTTGCTGGTTCATCCTCACCTCTTTCTCTGGTAGTGTCCCTAACATGTTGATGCATGAGGTTTTCCAGTACCACATCCATCATCTTGGTCTCCATGTTTCAGGACCCCCATGTGGCTCCAGATTTTCCCAACCAATCTCCTTGTGGTTGAAATCAATCATAACTAGTAACTTTGCTCTACCCATGTCTCTTCTGGCCACCTCAGATAGTGTATCCACCATTGCTCTGTTGCTCTCTTCATATTCTTCTCTTGGCCTCCTGCAGTTCTGTGGTGGGTTGTACATCACTGCAATGACTACCTTATGTCCCAAAGACTGAATTGTACCTACTATGTAGTCCCTTTCGCCCATTTCGTCCATTTCTTCCATTATCTGAAATCTGCATCAGTTTTTAATGAGCAATGCAACTCCTCCTCCCTCTCTGCTCCTTCTATCTTTCCTCAGGATCTGATATCCGGGTAGGAAGATTGTGTTTGTTATCATCCCAGTGAGTATCGTTTCTGTGAGTGCTATGATGTCTGGGAAAGTCTGCTTGATTCTTTCATGCCACTCCTCACATTTATTTGTTATTCCATCAGCATTCATATACTAAACCTTCAACTTTTTCTAAAACTGTGGTCTGGGGAGAATGTTGGGGTTGGGAGAGTGGGAGACATGGCAGAGAACTATGGGGGGTTGCTGTGGGGGTGAACTTTGTGATGAGGGTGGGGACAGTGAGTACGGTGTGTGGGTTTTGGGTTAGGTTGTTTGGTTGCATTGGGGTTGTCGTCTGTGTGTGTGTGTGTACTCACTGAGTTGTGGTTGCAGGGGTCGATTCATAGCTCCTGGCCGCCTGTGTGTGTGTGGTGTGTGTGTGTGTGTGTGTGTGTGTGTGTGTGTGTGTGTGTGTGTGTGTGTGTGTTGCGTGGAGGTTCTTTCATAGATTGGGTAATGAACAGACGAGATTTGGATGGTAACTTGGTGTATTGAGGGCAAATAGACAGGGTGGAATCTCAAGAGTCGCAGGCCTAGTCTTCTCTACACGGTATCTGGATCGTAACTGAGGCACTGCCCCGAGCAGGGCTCATAGCGTTCAAAGGGTTGACCTTTGACATGGGTGACCTTTGACATTGGGCTAACGGTTGCATCGGTTGGTCACGTGAGCAGAAACGGTTATACCCTATGAACTCTCACTGAGCTTACAGTGACATGTGTGTATGTGTGTGTGTGTGTGTGTGATACTATGAGTCATCTGAGGCAGTGATAGTGTGACTGTTTCTCTGCTGCTCAGCCTTATACAGTGTAGGGGCCCTGCTGCTGGTGCTGACACTGGTGGTGCTGACACTGCAGGTGCTGACACTACAGGTGCTGACACTACAGGTGCTGACACTGCTGGTGCTGACACTGCTGGTGCTGACACTTCAGATGCTGACACTGCAGGTGCTGACACTGCAGGTGCTGACACTGCTGGTGCTGACACTTCAGATGCTGACACTGCAGGTGCTGACACTGCAGGTGCTGACTCTGGTGGTGCTGACACTGGTGGTGCTGACACTGGTGGTGCTGACACTGGTGGTGCTGACACTGGTGATGCTGACACTGGTAGTGCTGACACTAGTGATGCTGACACTGGTGGTGCTGACTCTGGTGGTGCTGACACTGGTGGTGCTGATACTACAGGTGCTGACACTGGTGGTGCTGATACTACAGGTGCTGACACTGGTGGTGCTGATACTACAGGTGCTGACACTGGTGGTGCTGATACTACAGGTGCTGACACTGGTGGTGCTGATAATAGTATTGCTGACATTTACTGAGATGTGTTGAACTGTGACTGAGTGTGTGAACTTGACTGAGATGTGTTGAACTGTGACTGAGGTGTGTTGAACTGTGACTGAGGTGTGTTGAACTGTGACTGAGGTGTGTTGAACTGTGACTGAGGTGTGTTGAACTGTGACTGAGATGTGTTGAACTGTGACTGAGGTGTGTTGAACTGTGACTGAGATGTGTTGAACTGTGACTGAGGTGTGTTGAACTGTGACTGAGATGTGTTGAACTGTGACTGAGGTGTGTTGAACTGTGACTGAGATGTGTTGAACTGTGACTGAGGTGTGTTGAACTGTGACTGAGGTGTGTTGAACTGTGACTGAGGTGTGTTAAAATATCAACAAGATGGTCTGGTATTGCACATTCTCAACACAAAACATTAACACTGAAGGCAAGACTTGAGTTGTGTCTTGATGATATGTTAGAGTATTGTTGATGAACTATCGCCTTCTCTAAAGTGCGTTCCCCAAGAGGAACAATCTTTGACGTCGCTTTTAAGATTTGTAGCAATAGTCAAATTTAAGTTACTAAGTATGTGTGTGTGTGTGTGTGTGTTTGTGTGTGTGTGTGTGTGTGTGTTAGTTACCATTTTGTCCTAGGCACATGTCGATTAGACACTAGGCCTGTTGTATGTATGTATGTGTGTGTGTGTAACGAAACACTTCGAAATGTTTCGGCCCCGCCGGGAATTGAACCCGAGCCCTCCGTGCGTGAAGCAAGAGCGCTAGCCACCATGCCATCGGGGCGTGTGTGTGTGTGTGTGTGTGTGTGTGTGTGTGTGTGTGTTTTGTTTTTGTTTGCTTGTGAGAATATCCTGCAAGAATTATATTCTATATGATTAACATACAAACAAAGTAATGGGACTTTTATTTTAGAAATCATCTCGCCTATTTAAGAAGTTCTTCAATACTTTAATAAGTAAGACACATGTGTAACACTTAGGTAACATAACTTTGTTCCGTAACGTGTCGCCTACAGAATAGGCTTCTTCAGTTGAGTATAGAGTAGACAGCAGAAGGAGCAGAGATGTAAAGACGATGTAATCAGTCCATCACCATTCGAGGTGGTCAGTCCCTCAGCCTGGGAACCGGTTTTGCTCCAGAGCCTTGAAACCTTCTCTGAATAAAGTGTTCAATTAATCTTGTCGTGGCTATCATCTACAACTCGTGGGTATCTTATAGCATCTACACTTACATGAGTCCTACTCGTGGCTATCATCTACTACTCGTGGGTATCTCATAGCATCTACACTTACATTTACTAGTTCCTGGGAGCTTGTCATTGGCTCCCTGACGGAACAACCTTGACTTGACAACACCTTCACAGAAGGCAACAAGGTCTCAAAATCTAGTAGACAAAAGTCACAAAGCCTAATTGATTGAGGCTTCAGCAGAAGAGATGTTGTCTTGGATCAACACATGCAATATTCCATTAAATCTGGCGGCACAAGGTCAAGGAGAAGTAAGAGTATTGAGGTGTGTGAGGTGTGAAGGTCGCCATCTTCCCAGGCAGCAATCAGGGTCAAGTTTGATATCTCTGAAGGAAAATAAATCTGACTTATTTAGTTTTATGTCTGTCCAGTGCCACACCTCGGGTTGGTACTGTGACTTGCAGGTGTCACATGACTTGTCCAGTGCCACACCTCGGGTTGGTACTGTGACTTGCAGGTGTCACATGACTTGTCCAGTGCCACACCTCGGGTTGGTACTGTGACTTGCAGGTGTCACATGACTTGTCCAGTGCCACACCTCGGGTTGGTACTGTGACTTGCAGGTGTCACATGACTTGTCCAGTGCCACACCTCGGGTTGGTACTGTGACTTGCAGGTGTCACATGACTTGTCCAGTGCCACACCTCGGGTTGGTACTGTGACTTGCAGGTGTCACATGACTTGTCCAGTGCCACACCTCGGGTTGGTACTGTGACTTGCAGGTGTCACATGACTTGTCCAGTGCCACACCTCGGGTTGGTACTGTGACTTGCAGGTGTCACATGACTTGTTAAATTAGACACATATGCAACACTTGGGTATCTTTATTGTGGAAACGTTTCGCCACACAGTGGCTTCATCAGTCCAATACAAAGTAGAAAGGTATAAGGAGAGGAGGAGTTTGAGGTTATCAGTCCCTCGGCCTGGAGTCGATGTGTTCAGTCCATCAATCTTGTTGGAAGTGTAGCAAACGGCCGTAGAGATGGCTTATATGCTGTAATCAGGTGAGATGCAGCAGTAGGAGGCAGGTCATAGTGGTATCAACCACTAGTCGAAGTAAGTCCTTGTCCAAAGGTTTGGACAAATGTTGAAGAATCCCTTTGTATCAAGAACCCAAGAAGTTGCTGTGTCAGACAGGATGTAGATAAATGGTTCAGAGAACCGACAAGTTGTTAAATTAGACACATATGCAACACTTGGGTATCTTTATTGTGGAAACGTTTCGCCACACAGTGGCTTCATCAGTCAAACAAAGTAGAAGGTATAAGGAGAGGAGGAGTTTGAGGTTATCAGTCCCTCGGCCTGGAGTCGATGTGTCAGTCCATCAATCTTGTTGGAAGTGTAGCAACGGCCGTAGAGATGCTTATGCTGTAATCAGGTGAGATGCAGCGTAGGAGGCAGGTCATAGTGGTATCAACCACTAGTCGAAGTAAGTCCTTGTCCAAAGGTTTGGACAAATGTTGAAGAATCCCTTTGTATCTCCTTATACCTTTCTACTTTGTATTGGACTGATGAAGCCACTGTGTGGCGAAACGTTTCACAATAAAGATACCCAAGTGTTGCATATGTGTCTAATTTAACAACTTGTCGGTTCTCTGAACCATTTATCTACATCCTGTCTGACACAGCAACTTCTTGGGTTCTTGATACAAGGGATTCTTCAACATTTGTCCAAACCTTTGGACAAGGATTGACTCGACTAGTGGTTGATACCACTATGACCTGCCTCCTACTGCTGCACTCACCTGATACAGCATATAAGCCATCTCTACGGCCGTTTGCTACACTTCCAACAAGATTGATGGACTGAACACATCGACTCCAGGCCGAGGGACTGATAACCTCAAACTCCTCCTCTCCTTATACCTTCTACTTTGTATTGGACTGATGAAGCCACTGTGTGGCGAAACGTTTCACAATAAAGATACCCAAGTGTTGCATATGTGTCTAATTTAACAACTTGTCGGTTCTCTGAACCATTTATCTACATCTGCTGACACAGCAACTTCTTGGGTTCTTGATACAAAGGGATTCTTCAACATTTGTCCAAACCTTTGGACAGGACTTACTTCGACTAGTGGTTGATACCACTATGACCTGCCTCCTACTGCTGCATCTCACCTGATTACAGCATATAAGCCATCTCTACGGCCGTTTGCTACACTTCCAACAAGATTGATGGACTGAACACATCGACTCCAGGCCGAGGGACTGATAACCTCAAACTCCTCCTCTCCTTATACCTTTCTACTTTGTATTGGACTGATGAAGCCACTGTGTGGCGAAACGTTTCCACAATAAAGATACCCAAGTGTTGCATATGTGTCTAATTTAACAACTTGTCGGTTCTCTGAACCATTTATCTACGTCACATGACTTGTCCAGTGCCACACCTCGGGTTGGTACTGTGACTTGCAGGTGTCACATGACTTGTCCAGTGCCACACCTCGGGTTGGTACTGTGACTTGCAGGTGTCACATTACCTGTCAAGTGTCACACCTCAGGTTGGTACTGTGACTTGCAGGTGTCACATTACCTGTCCAGTGCCACACCTCAGGTTGGTACTGTGACTTGCAGGTGTCACATTACCTGTCAAGTGTCACACCTCAGGTTGGTACTGTGACTGTTGCAGGTGTCACATTACTTGTCCAGTGTCACACCTCAGGTTGGTACTGTGACTGTTGCAGGTGTCACACTACCTGTCCAGTGCCACACCTCAGGTTGGTACTGTGACTGTTGCAGGTGTCACACTACCTGTCCAGTGCCACACCTCAGGTTGGTACTGTGACTGTTGCAGGTGTCACGCTACCTGTCCAATGCCACACGTCAGGTTTCCACACGAGGAAGGTGTAAGATTGACTATTTCACTGTTACTCTGTCCTCCCATGACCAGTCACTGTTGCACTGTCTTCCCATGACCAGTCACTGTTGTTCCACCATGAGTCCGTGTTACACTGTCCTCCCATGACCAGTCACTGTTGCTCCACCATGAGTCACTGTTACACTGTCCTCCCATAA
This sequence comes from Cherax destructor, assembly GCA_009830355.1. Classification (NCBI taxonomy): domain Eukaryota; kingdom Metazoa; phylum Arthropoda; class Malacostraca; order Decapoda; family Parastacidae; genus Cherax; species Cherax destructor. Next base: position 141,924 of record WNWK01002460.1, on the reverse strand, counting down.
CCAGTCACTGTTGTTCCCCCCATAAATCACGGTTACACTGTCCTCCCATGATCAGTCACTGTTGTTCCACCATTGTCAGTAGTAGTTCAGTAATAGTAATCTTACCAACCATTAGTGAGTCACAAGCCTTTCACGTGATCACTGACCGTTAATAGCCTTTCTGCTGACCAAGCCGTGTCAAGGGTCATCCTTTGAATGCCATGAGCATCCTAGCCCACTAGTGTCAGTTCAAGTCAGGATAGCAGAGTAGACAGGCACAGGCTCTGAGTGCTCTACCATTAATATCACTAATATAAGTTACCAACCAAGTTGCGTTTGTGTTTATTACCAAATCCATCGTCAAGAACCCCACACGACACCATGAGTCACTGTTACACTGTCCTCCCATGACCAGTCAGTCACTGTTGTTCCACCATAAGTCACTGTTACACTGTCCTCCCATGACCAGTCACTGTTGTTCCACCATGAGTCACTGTTACACTGTCCTCCCATGACCAGTCACTGTTGTTCCACCATGGGTCACCGTTATTTTGTTCTCCCTACACCAGACATTGTTATACTGTTATTTCACGGTCAGTGAAATAACAAAAACTGAAATCACTGTTTCGCTGTCGCCTCACTGTTGTGTCCTTGTTTCCTGAGTGTTGTTTTCCTTGCTCTTGTCTCTCTGATGGCTCATTTTCATTGTTCTTATTCTTCTAGTAAATAATTTTTTGTTTTTATGCTCTTATTGGTTTATTTGTCTTGTTCTTACGCTCTTACTGGTTTATTTTCTTGCTCTTACTGGTTTATTTTCCTTGACCTGAGTATGAAAGGCTGTTAGTGACGCCTGGGGCACGAAAGAAGAGAGGCACTTCACACATCGGTCCAGGACCAGACCTCGTGGTGGACCAGACCTTGATCAACACGACTTACTGATGGCCCCACGAGGTCCAGGACCAGACCTCGTGGTGGACCAGACCTTGATCAACACGACTTACTGATGGCCCACGAGGTCCAGGACCAGACCTCGTGGTGGACCAGACCTTGATCAACACGACTTACTGATGGCCCCACGAGGTCCAGGACCAGACCTCGTGGTGGACCAGACCTTGATCAACACGACTTACTGATGGCCCCACGAGGTCCAGGACCAGACCTCGTGGTGGACCAGACCTTGATCAACACGACTTACTGATGGCCCCACGAGGTCCAGGACCAGACCTCGTGGTGGACCAGACCTTGATCAACACGACTTACTGATGGCCCCACGAGGTCCAGGACCAGACCTCGTGGTGGACCAGACCTTGATCAACACGACTTACTGATGGCCCCACGAGGTCCAGGACCAGACCTCGTGGTGGACCAGACCTTGATCAACACGACTTACTGATGGCCCACGAGGTCCAGGACCAGACCTCGTGGTGGACCAGACCTTGATCAACACGACTTACTGATGGCCCCACGAGGTCCAGGACCAGACCTCGTGGTGGACCAGACCTTGATCAACACGACTTACTGATGGCCCCACGAGGTCCAGGACCAGACCTCGTGGTGGACCAGACCTTGATCAACACGACTTACTGATGGCCCCACGAGGTCCAGGACCAGACCTCGTGGTGGACCAGACCTTGATCAACACGACTTACTGATGGCCCCACGCACTCCGGCATACGTACCACACAAATGCAACTAATGTGACATTTTATTGTGGCATTTTATTTGTGTCCTTTTACTTTTACGTATTGTCGGTAATTCTACTAATATTAATACATACGTACCACAGCTTGGTTGATCAGGAACAAACTGCACATCTTCTTTAATACTGTCTACAGTAGATCATTCTGGCAGAGATAAATGCACATCTTCACTGAGACGCTAAGTAATACAGATCACTGCACTTTGTTCTCATGTGATGGTAACTGAACTCTGCTAGAAGGACACCTTAGAAGCTGCCGTAGATGATGAACCCTTACTGACATACTAGAAGATAACATGAAGTCTCCCAGCTCAGACCCACACTACTGAAGTCTCCCAGCTCAGACCCACACTACTGAAGTCTCCCAGCTCAGACCCACACTACTGAAGTCTCCCAGCTCAGACCCACACTACTGAAGTCTCCCAGCTCAGACCCACACTACTGAAATCTCCCAGCTCAGACCCACACTACTGAAGTCTCCCAGCTCAGACCCACACTACTGAAGTCTCCAGCTCAGACCCACACTACTGAAGTCTCCACGCTCAGACCCACACTACTGAAGTCTCCCAGCTCAGACCCACACTACTGAAGTCTCCCAGCTCAGACCCACACTACTGAAGTCTCCCAGCTCAGACCCACACTACTGAAGTCTCCACGCTCAGACCCACACTACTGAAGTCTCCCAGCTCAGACCCACACTACTGAAGTCTCCCAGCTCAGACCCACACTACTGAAGTCTCCCAGCTCAGACCACACTACTGAAGTCTCCCAGCTCAGACTAACACTACTGAAGTCTCCCAGCTCAGACCACACTACTTAAGTCTCCCAGCTGACCCACACTCGAAGTCTCCCAGCTCAGACTAACACTACTGAAGTCTCCCAGCTCAGACTAACACTACTGAAGTCTCCCAGCTCAGACCCACACAACTGAAGTCTCCCAGCTCAGACCCACACTACTGAAGTCTCCCAGCTCAGACTAACACTACTGAAGTCTCCCAGCTCAGACTAACACTACTGAAGTCTCCCAGCTCAGACTAACACTACTGAAGTCTCCCAGCTCAGACTCAACACTACTGAAGTCTCCCAGCTCAGACTACACTACTGAAGTCTCCCAGCTCAGACTGACACTACTGAAGTCTCCCAGCTCAGACTACACTACTGAAGTCTCCCAGCTCAGACTAACACTACTGAAGTCTCTCAGCTCAGACTAACACTACTGAAGTCTCCCAGCTCAGACCCAAACTACTGAAGTCTCCCAGCTCAGACTGACACAACTGAAGTCTCCCAGCTCAGACTGACACTACTGAAGTCTCCCAGCTCAGACTAACACTACTGAAGTCTCCCAGCTCAGACTAACACTACTGAAGTCTCCCAGCTCAGACCCACACTACTGAAGTCTCCCAGCTCAGACTAACACTACTGAAGTCTCGCAGCTCAGACTAACACTACTGAAGTCTCCCAGCTCAGACTCACACTACTGAAGTCTCCCAGCTCAGACTCACACTATGAAGTCTCCCAGCTCAGACTAACACTACTGAAGTCTCCAGCTCAGACTACACTACTGAAGTCTCCCAGCTCAGACTACACTACTGAAGTCTCCCAGCTCAGACTCACACTACTGAAGTCTCCCAGCTCAGACTACACTACTGAAGTCTCCCAGCTCAGACTCCACACTACTGAAGTCTCCCAGCTCAGACTAACACTACTGAAGTCTCCCAGCTCAGACTACACTAACTGAAGTCTCCCAGCTCAGACTGACACAACTGAAGTCTCCCAGCTCAGACTAACACTACTGAAGTCTCCCAGCTCAGACTACACTACTGAAGTCTCCCAGCTCAGACCCACACTACTGAAGTCTCCCAGCTCAGACTAACACTACTGAAGTCTCCCAGCTCAGACCCACACTACTGAAGTCTCCCAGCCTCAGACTCCACACTACTGAAGTCTCCCAGCTCAGACCCACACTACTGAAGTCTCCCAGCTCAGACTACACTACTGAAGTCTCCCAGCTCAGACACACTACTAAGTCTCCCAGCTCAGACCCACACTACTGAAGTCTCCCAGCTCAGACTAACACTACTGAAGTCTCCCAGCTCAGACTACACTACTGAAGTCTCTAGCTCAGACTCACACTACTGAAGTCTCCAGCTCAGACCTTAACACTACTGAAGTCTCCCAGCTCAGACTAACACTACTGAAGTCTCCCAGCTCAGACTAACACTACTGAAGTCTCCCAGCTCAGACTAACACTACTGAAGTCTCCCAGCTCAGACTAACACTACTGAAGTCTCCCAGCTCAGACTAACACTACTGAAGTCTCCCAGCTCAGACTGACACATGAAGTCTCCCACTCAGACCACAACTGAAGTCTCCCAGTTCAGACACACTACTGAAGTCTCCCAGCTCAGACACACTACTGAAGTCTCCCAGCTCAGACTAACACTACTGAAGTCTCCCAGCTCAGACTAACACTACTGAAGTCTCCCAGCTCAGACCCACACTACTGAAGTCTCCCAGCTCAGACCCACACTACTGAAGTCTCCCAGCTCAGACCCACACTACTGAAGTCTCCCAGCTCAGACCCACACTACTGAAGTCTCCCAGCTCAGACCCACTACTGAAGTCTCCCAGCTCAGACCCACACTACTAAGTCTCCCAGCTCAGACCCACACTACTGAAGTCTCCCAGCTCAGACCCACACTATGAAGTCTCCCAGCTCAGACCCACACTACTGAAGTCTCCCAGCTCAGACCCACACTAATGAAGTCTCCCAGCTCAGACCCACACTAATGAAGTCTCCCAGCTCAGACCCACACTACTGAAGTCTCCCAGCTCAGACCCACACTACTGAAGTCTCCCAGCTCAGACCCACACTACTGAAGTCTCCCAGCTCAGACCCACACTACTGAAGTCTCCCAGCTCAGACCCACACTAATGAAGTCTCCCAGCTCAGACCCACACTACTGAAGTCTCCCAGCTCAGACCCACACTAATGAAGTCTCCCAGCTCAGACCCACACTATGAAGTCTCCCAGCTCAGACCCACACTACTGAAGTCTCCCAGCTCAGACCCACACTACTGAAGTCTCCCAGCTCAGACCCACACTAATGAAGTCTCCCAGCTCAGACTAACACTACTGAAGTCTCCCAGCTCAGACCCACACTACTGAAGTCTCCCAGCTCAGACCCACACTACTGAAGTCTCCCAGCTCAGACCCACACTAATGAAGTCTCCCAGCTCAGACCCACACTACTGAAGTCTCCCAGCTCAGACCCACACTAATGAAGTCTCCCAGCTCAGACTAACACTACTGAAGTCTCCCAGCTCAGACCCACACTACTGAAGTCTCCCAGCTCAGACTGACACATTGTTTGTGCATTATCCTGTGTGATGGAATATGACAGGAAAACCTAACTAGATTTTGTTCCCACTATGTAACCTGATTAATATTGCAGCACACTGCGGATGTACTCAAGCTTGCTTTAGAAGAAGTCTTCCCATGCTTAAATACTGACCACACACTGTAATATGATCCACCACACTGCTAAATACTGATCCCCACACTCGTACAATACTGATCTCACCACACTGTGAACATACTGATCCACCACACTGTGTAAATAACGATCCACCACACTGTAAATCTGTCCACCCACTTGTAACATAATGATTCAGCACACTGTGTAATCGATCACCACACTGTAATCTGATCAACACTGTTAAATAACTGATCCACCACACTGGAAATAATGATCACTCACTGTAAATAACTGATCCACCACACTGTGTAAATAACTGATCCACCACACTGTGTAAATAACTGATCCACCACACTGTTTAAATAACTGATCCACCACACTGTGTAAATAACTGATCCACCACACTGTGTAAATAACTGATCCACCTCACTGTAAATAACTGATCCACCACACTGTGTAAATAACTGATCCAGCTGGTTGGATGCACTGGAAGGCAAACAGAATGCAGATGTAGTTTACATGGTGTAATATCACACACAATACGTGCTAAAGGAATAACTGGCAAAGTAGGCAGATGGATATTCAACTTTCTAACCAATCGAACAAAAAAAGAGTAGTGGTATACAGAGTTAAATCGGAAGCTGCCATAGTGAAGAGCTCTGTTCCACAAGGCACAGTACTCGCACCATACTGTTCATCATTCTCATATCAGAAATAGACAGAGATGTAAACCACAGCACTGTATCATCCTTTGCAGATGATACTAGGATCTGCATGAGAGTGTCATCCATTGAGGACACGGCAAATCTCCAAGAAGATATAAACCAAGTTTTCCAATGGGCAACAGAGAACAATATGATGTTCAATGAAGACAAATTCCAACTACTCCGTTATGGAAAACTGGAGGAAATAATAGCTAGGACTGAATATACTACAAACTCTAATCACAAATTAGAGCGGAAATGTAATGTCAAGGACCTGGGAGTGGTAATGTCTGAGGATCTCACCTTCAAGGACCACAACAATGTCCACTATCACATCTGCGAGGAAACTGATAGGATGGATAATGAGAACATTCAAGACAAGGATGCTAAGCCAATGATGATCCTTTTTAAATCACTTATTCTCTCTAGGCTGGAATACTGCTGTACATTAACATCTCCATTCAAGGCAGGTGAAATTGCAGATCTAGAGAATGTACAGAGAACATTTATTGTACGTATAAGTTCCTTCAAACACCTTAACTACTGGGAACGCTTTGAAGCACTTGACTTGTACTCACTGGAGCGCAGGCGAGAGAGATATATCATAATCTTCACTTGGAAAATCCTAGAGGGACTGGTCCCTAACCTGCACACAAAAATCACTCCCTACGAAAGCAAAAGACTTGGCAGGGGGTGCAACTTACTCCACAATAAAAAGAAGGGGCGCCATTGGTACACTTAGAGAAAACACCATAAGTGCCCGGGGTCCAAGACTGTTCAACAGCCTCCCACCAAGCATAAAGGGAATTACCAATAGACCCCTGGTTGTCATCAAGAGGGAGCTGGACAGATACCTAAAGTCAGTGCCGGATCAGCCGGGCTGTGGTTCGTACGTTGGACTACGTGCGGCCAGCAGTAATAGCAGTAATAGCCTAGTTGATCAGGCCCTGATCCAGCAGGAGGCCTGGTCATGGACCGGGCCGCGGGGGCGTTGACCTCTGAAACACCCTCCAGGTAGCACACTGTAAACACTACTCATGGCAGGTGGTCAATAACAATTTTCACGCACTTACTACATTACTCATTGTAAAATCACATTATTGCTTTTTTTGCTGTTGTTATTGCTATTCTTGGTGTCTTTGTTGTAGTTATTTTTTTGTTGTTTACATTAATTTTTGTTGTTGATGCTGTTGTTTTTGCTGTTTCGTTGTTTTTATTGTTATTGTTTTCTTGTTATATTATTTTTATTGTCGCTGTTGTGTTTCTGTTGTTTTAATTTGTTCTGTTGGTGTTATTATTGTTGGTGTTCTTGTTGTTGCTGTTATTGTTGTTGCTGTTATTGTTGTTGCTGTTGTTGTTGTTGCTGATGTTGTTGTTGTTGCTGTTGTTGTTGTTGTTGCTGTTATTATTGTTGCTGTTATTGTTGTTGCTGTTATTGTTGTTGCTGTTATTGTTGTTGATGTTATTGTTGTTGCTGTTATTGTTGTTGCTGTTATTGTTGTTGTTATTGTTGTTGCTGTTGTAGTTGGTGGTAGCGTTGTTGTTGTTATCCTTGCTGTAGTTGTTTTTATTTTGGTAGGGAAGCGCTAAACTCGCTTTGGGGGACAATGAGGTTGCATCTGGAGGACAGGTCAACTCCGAGTCCTCAGATTAAGAGCCCTTCAGCATGGTTACCCCTTATTTCTGAAGGAAGAATTCACAAGTACTTCCTATAGCAGAGTGAAGGTTTATTCTGCACTTGATCCCACACCTTCACTCCAGTAAGTTGCTATAACAGAGACCAGCCTTGATCCCACACCTTCACTCCAGTAAGTTGCTATAACAGAGACCAGCCTTGATCCCACACCTTCACTCCAGTAAGTTGCTATAACAGAGACCAGGCTTGATCCCACACCTTCACTCCAGTAAGTTGCTATAACAGAGACCAGGCTTGATCCCACACCTTCACTCCAGTAAGTTGCTATAACAGAGACCAGCCTTGATCCCACACCTTCACTCCAGTAAGTTGCTATAACAGAGACCAGCCTTGATCCCACACCTTCACTCCAGTAAGTTGCTATAACAGAGACCAGCCTTGAAGTAACCTTCAAGTGTGTATTACAAGGTACATTTGACCGTAAGTGACCTAACCTAACCTCCCTCACCTCCCCCAAGTCCCTCACCTCCCCCAAGTCCCTCACCTCCCCCAAGTCCCACACCTCCCCCAAGTCCACACCTCCCCCAAGTCCCTCACCTCCCCCAAGTCCCTCACCTCCCCAAGTCCTCACCTCCCAAGTCCCACACTCCCCCAAGTCCCACACCTCCCCCAAGTCCCTCACCTCCCCCAAGTCCCTCACCTCCCCCAAGTCCCTCACCTCCCCCAAGTCCCACACCTCCCCAAGTCCCTCACCTCGCCAAGTCCCACACTCCCGCAAGTCCCTCACCTCCCCAAGTCCTCACCTCCCCAAGTCCCTCACTCCCCAAGTCCACACCTCCCCAAGTCCCTCACCTCCCCAAGTTCATCACCTCCCCAAGTCCCACACCTCCCCAAGTCCCTCACCTCCCCAAGTCCCTGACCTGCCCCAAGTCTTTCACCTTCCCCAAGTCCCACACCTCCCCCAAGTCCCTCATCTGCCCCAAGTCCCTCACCTCCCCAAGTCCCACACCTCCCCAAGTCCCTCACCTCCCCAAGTCCCTCACCTCCCCAAGTCCCTCACCTCCCAAGTCCCTCACCTCCCGAGTCCCTCACCTCCCCAAGTTCATCACCTCCCCGAAGTCCCACACCTCCCCAAGTCCCACACCTCCCCAAGTCCCACACCTCCCCAAGTCCCACACCTCCCCAAGTCCCTCACCTCCCCAAGTCCCTGACCTGCCCCAGGTCCCTCACCTCCACCAAGTTCCTCACCTCCCCAAGTCCCTAACCTCCCCCAAGTCCTCACCTCCCCAAGTCCCACACCTCCCCCAAATCCCTCACCTCCCCCAAGTCCCTCACCTCCCTCAAGTCCCACACCTTCCCCAAGTCCCTCACCTCCCCAAGTCCCTCACTTCCCCAAGTCCCTCACCTGCCCCAAGTCCCTCACCTCCCCAAGTCACTCATCTCCCCAAGTCTCTCATCTCCCCAAGTCCCTCACCTCCCCCAAGTCCCTCACCTCCCCCATGTCCCACACATCCCTCACCTCCCAGTGTGGATGAGGTGCAGGGTGGAGGAGGTGCAGGGTGGTGGAGGGGCAGGGTGGAGGAGGTACAGGGTGGAGAGGCAGGGTGGAGGAGGGGCAGGGTGGGGGGCAGGGTGGAGGAAGGGCAGGGTGGTGGAGGGGCCGGGTGGAGGAGGTGCAGGATAGTGGTGGGGCAGAGTAGAGGAGAGGCAGGGTGGAGGAGAGGCAGGGTGGAGGAGAGGCAGGGTGGTGGAGGGGGCAGGGTGGAGGAGTTACAGGGTGGTGGAGGTGCAGGGTGGAGAAGGGGCAGGGTGGAGGAGAGACAGGGTGGAGAGGCAGGGTGGAGGAGGTGCAGGGTGGTGGTGGGACTGGGTGTTGGAGGAGCAGGGTGGTGTGGGGCAGGGTGGAGGAGAGGCAGGATGGTAGAGGAGAGGCAGAGTGGTAGATTACAGGCAGGGTGGAAGAGGAGAGGCAGGGTGGTAGAGGAGTGACAAGGTGGTAGAGGAGAGGCAGTATGGTAGAGGAGAAGCAGGGTGGTAGAGGAGTGACAGGGTGGTAGAGGAGAAGCAGGGTGGTAGAGGAGTGACAGGGTGACAGAGGAGAGGCAGGGTCTTTGGGTCTACAAGCACCTCAGTTATTCTCTAAACTTCAAGTCATTTACACTCCCTTTCACTTCACTTCCTCAACTTCTCCCACATCACTCACTTCCTTCACTCCCTCTTCACTCACACTTCCTTCACTCACACTTCCTTCACTCCACTCCTTCACTCTCACTTCACTCACTTCTTTCACTCCCACTTCCTTCACTCCCACTACCTTCACTCACTGCCTTCACTCACACTACCTTCACTCCCACTTCCTTCACTCTCACTTCCTTCACTCTCACTTCCTTCACTCACACTTCCTTCACTCTCACTTCCTTCACTCACACTTCCTTCACTCACACTTCCTTCACTCACACTTCCTTCACTCACACTTCCTTCACTCACACTTCCTTCACTCACACTTCCTTCACTCACACTTCCTTCACTCCCACTTCCTTCACTCCCACTTCCTTCACTCCCACTACCTTCACTCACACTTCCTTCACTCGCACTGCCTTCACTCCCACTTCCTTCACTCCCACTACCTTCACTCCCACTTCTTTCACTCCCACTACCTTCACTCACTTCCTTCACTCGCACTGCCTTTATTCCCACTGCCTTCACTCCCACTTCCTTCACTTCCACTGCCTTCACTCCCACTTCCTTCCTCCACTTCCTTCACTCACACTTCCTTCACTCACACTTCCTTCACTCTCACTTCCTTCACTCACACTTCCTTCACTCACACTTCCTTCACTCACACTTCCTTCACTCTCACTTCCTTCACTCACACTTCCTTCACTCACACTTCCTTCACTCTCACTTCCTTCACTCACACTTCCTTCACTCACACTTCCTTCACTCTCACTTCCTTCACTCACACTTCCTTCACTCTCACTTCCTTCACTTTCACTTACAAACAAAAATTCTGTGTAAAATTTCCCACTCATACTTTCACTTTCCCAAACATCATTTAAATTCACTACAGCACAAAAACGCGCAGACATAAACACACAAATGAGCTCAGTACTGATACTGTGGTAAAGTGTGACCACCTTCACCCTGCCGTGTTTGGTCACTATACTGCTGCCATCTTCAGCCACAGAGAATGGGAGATGGCTTTAACTACACGTAAAGAAAACGATGTTTAAAATACTTTCTACTAGAGAAGAGGAGTTACTGTCAGCAGGACACTCACATTGAATCTGTTTCCTTTTAACTACAGAAACTGGGAAGGTTGGAAGTTGTGAGGATTGGAGATCACTTTGGCCGGCTAGATCACTTGGCGCTCCGGTCACTCACAAGTAAATACGGACACAAGAACTTCTGCAGGAAGAACTATGTACCAACGCTACTAGTATTTGTGTCTTTTTCCAGCCGACACGATGGAAAAGAGACACCAGTCCAGTACAACGCCTTTCCATTATTGACAAAGGATTGCACATTATACCATATTTGTATATAATAATATATAATAATGTATAATAATTTGTTTCAACTCACTGGCCATGTCCCACCAAGGCAGGGTGACCTAAAAAGGAAAACATACAATATAGAAACCTCCTGGTTATTTAGAACATTTCAGGTAACTTAGGTTAATCTTGTTCCCCAAGATGCGACCCACAACAGTCGGCTGTTACCCAGGTGCCTATTTAACTACTAGATGAACAGGGACAACATGCCCAATTTTCACCGTATCGGGGATCAATTCCGGACTCTCAGTGGAGAGGACGCTACCAAGCAACTGTGCGCTGCGCACTCTGCGCTGCGTACTCTGCGCTGCGTACTCTGCGCTGCGTACTCTGCGCTGCGCACTCTGCGCTGCGCACTCTGCGCTGCGTACTCTGCGCTGCGTACTCTGCCCTGCGCACTCTGCGCTGCGCACTCTGCGCTGCGTACTCTGCGCTGCGTACTCTGCCCTGCGTACTCTGCGCTGCGCACTCTGCGCTGCGTACTCTGCACTAACAAAAGCATTGAAAGACAAATTACGAATTACTGAGAAAAAGACGGCGAGATTCCTCCTGGCCCTGGGTCCATGTTGGCCATCATGAATTAAAACTACTGGACATACTTAATATTGAAGATAGCGTACGTCAGCTAAAGCTATATTACGTTTACAGAATTTCACACAAGCTGTGTCCAGACTATCTTGCTGCGACTGTTAAGGTTAGGAACCAAAACTAGTATGGTACAGTGGGAAGCGAATACTTCCCACAGTACCATACTAGCAATGTTGTTCCTATAGGTAATCAGGTAATTAGGTAATCAGGCCTCAAACACCAGCTAGTAAAGGAATGGAGAGTTCTGCCAGACCGTGATTTCTTGTAAAGTTATTATTTATGTAACTCCTTTTCAGTTGATATTGATCATTTTGATGCTCGTGTAATTTATGTATTTGATTTTCTCACTTAAATTGCTTTTTATTTACTCAGTTGTTATATTTTTATTAATAACTATAATAACGGATTTTTACTGTATCAAATAGACTGGTGAACGTAAAGAATTTTAAGACCTCAGTGAAAATAAGCCACTTTACCTGACTTTTGTGGGTTATCCTACGTGGTAATTTATACCTATGTTACTGTTAGGTATATGTTACTGTTAGGTATATGTTAGTGTTAGGTATATGTTACTGTTAGGTATATGTTACTGTTAGGTATATGTTACTGTTAGGTATATGGACACAGATGCAACTAATGTTGCCACAATAAAATGTCACATTAGTTGCATCTGTGTCCATTTACCCAACTTCTGTTGGTAATTTTACGATTGTTACAATCGTAAAAACAGTACAACGTCCAAAACTGCGTAAATTGTACCTAAATAACCTTCCTTCTTACTCTTGTCTAAACAAAACATTACAATCCCAAACCAATAATGGCTGCCAGAAGTAACGTACGAACACATTACAGAGAAGAGAACCACAACATGAAGACAGAGAGGAAAAAAAGACGGTGGCAGTTAAAACCATGTCCAGTAATCAATCAAAACCGAAGACAAAAGAAGTGCCAACGGCGGCGGCATCAGTGAGCAACAGCAGCGGCGGCGGTAGAGTCAGCGACAGTGACAACACCAGCGGCGAGGGTAGAGTCAGCGACAGTGACAACACCAGCGGCGAGGGTAGAGTCAGCGACAGTGACAACACCAGCGGCGAGGGTAGAGTCAGCGACAGTGACAACACCAGCGGCGAGGGTAGAGTCAGCGACAGTGACAACACCAGCGGCGAGGGTAGAGTCAGCGACAGTGACAACACCAGCGGCGAGGGTAGAGTCAGCGACAGTGACAACACCAGCGGCGAGGGTAGAGTCAGCGACAGTGACAACACCAGCGGCGAGGGAGTCAGCGACAGTGACAACACCAGCGGCGAGGGTAGAGTCAGCGACAGTGACAACACCAGCGGCGAGGGTGAGTCAGCGACAGTGACAACACCAGCGGCGAGGGTAGAGTCAGCGACAGTGACAACACCAGCGTCGAGGGTAGAGTCAGCGACAGTGACAACACCAGCGGCGGCGGCCTCAGTGAGCAACAGCAGCGGCGGGGTAGAGTCAGCGACAGTGACAACACCAGCGGCGGCGGCCTCAGTGAGCAACAGCAGCGGCGGCGGTAGAGTCAGCGACAGTGACAACACCAGCGGCGAGGGTAGAGTCAGCGACAGTGACAACACCAGCGGCAGGGTAGAGTCAGCGACAGTGACAACACCAGCGGCGAGGGTAGAGTCAGCGACAGTGACAACACCAGCGGCGAGGGTAGAGTCAGCGACAGTGACAACACCAGCGGCGAGGGTAGAGTCAGCGACAGTGACAACACCAGCGGCGGCGGTAGAGTCAGCGACAGTGACAACACCAGCGGCGAGGGTAGAGTCAGCGACAGTGACAACACCAGCGGCGAGGGTAGAGTCAGCGACAGTGACAACACCAGCGGCGAGGGTAGAGTCAGCGACAGTGACAACACCAGCGGCGAGGGTAGAGTCAGCGACAGTGACAACACCAGCGGCGAGGGTAGAGTCAGCGACAGTGACAACACCAGCGGCGAGGGTAGAGTCAGCGACAGTGACAACACCAGCGGCGAGGGTAGAGTCAGCGACAGTGACAACACCAGCGGCGAGGGTAGAGTCAGCGACAGTGACAACACCAGCGGCGAGGGTAGAGTCAGCGACAGTGACAACACCAGCGCGGGGTAGAGTCAGCGACAGTGACAACACCAGCAGCGGCGGTAGAGTCAGCGACAGTGACAACACCAGCGGCGAGGGTAGAGTCAGCGACAGTGACAACACCAGCGGCGAGGGTAGAGTCAGCGACAGTGACAACACCAGCGGCGGCGGTAGAGTCAGCGACAGTGACAACACCAGCGGCGAGGGTAGAGTCAGCGACAGTGACAACACCAGCGGCGAGGGTAGAGTCAGCGACAGTGACAACACCAGCGGCGAGGGTAGAGTCAGCGACAGTGACAACACCAGCGGCGAGGGTAGAGTCAGCGACAGTGACAACACCAGCGGCGAGGGTAGAGTCAGCGACAGTGACAACACCAGCGGCGAGGGTAGAGTCAGCGACAGTGACAACACCAGCGGCGAGGGTAGAGTCAGCGACAGTGACAACACCAGCGGCGAGGGTAGAGTCAGCGACAGTGACAACACCAGCGGCGGCGGCCTCAGTATTGACGACATAAGTCCATCACAGTTCAACTCACATCAAGTCAGAGATCATCATGTCACTGTGTCGGGGGTCAGGGACGCCCGTGTCTGCAGTACAACACAGATAAATGTTTGTTTCTTCCTTAGTTCCCGTCCGCTGTCAAGACAGAGCAAGTGTTTGTAAAAGAGAAAGTTTCCCCGCTAGTAGGGCCAAGAAGTTGAAAAATTTAGTGAGTTGTTAGTAAGGCAAAGCCGCTTGAGCATTCCTTCCACGGCAAGGTGACCCAACAAGAGTGCCTCAGAAATGGCACTTTGAATGTTAACTCACAGAAAATGCTTTGCAGCAGTGAGATTGTGGGACTCTCCCCTTAGACTGGCTTTGTTGACAGTTCCTTCACACACACCCAGTTAAACACCCGTAGCTCAGTGGTAGCAAGTTCAACTCGCAGCCGAAAAAATTCTAAGTTCAGGGCAAGTTTTCTTTTGTCTATCTAATATACCTATTCACCAAGACGTAAACAGTGACCTAAGAATTAGTCAATTGCTGTAGGTATCATCTTAATTAAAGAGGAAGACCAAGGCACATCAACGAAAATAAGTCACAATGCCAGACTTTCCTGGGTTATTCTGGGTTATTAACCCTTGGAAGAAAGTTTTCCTCTGCGCACCAGTTTCAACAGATTACTTCCTTGGCAAAATCTAAACTGAATCTTGATAATATCTATTGTTTTGTCACCGACGTTTTAATATTAAGTAAGTTTTTGCCAGACTGTAAACACATCTGGAGGGCTCTCAGTGCCACACTACTGTTGTCTGTACTCTCAGTGCCACACTACTGTTGTCTGTACTCTCAGTGCCACACTATTATTGTCTGTACTCTCAGTGCCACACTACTGTTGTCTGTACTCTAAGTGCCACACTACTGTTGTCTGTACTCTCAGTGCCACACTACTGTTGTCTGTACTCTCAGTGCCACACTACTGTTGTCTGTACTCTCAGTGCCACACTACTGTTGTCTGTACTCTCAGTGCCACACTACTGTTGTCTGTACTCTCAGTGCCACACTACTGTTGTCTGTACTCTCAGTGCCACACTACTGTTGTCTGAACTGTCAGTGTAATAGACGCTCTTCTACCATTACCATCTTTGATGAGACTGTGAGTTGGTGGAGGGAGGGTGATGGAGAGTGGTGTTGACGGGAGGGTGATGGAGAGTGGTAGTGAAGGGAGGGTGATGGAGAATGGTGGTGAAGGGAGGGTGATGGAGAGTAGTGGTGGTGGAGGGAGGGTGATGGTGAGTGGTGGTGGTGGAGGGAGGGTGATGGAGAGTGGTGGTGAAGGGAGGGTGATGGAGAGTGGTGGTGATGGGAGGGTGATGGAGTGTGGTGGTGAAGGGAGGGTGATGGAGAGTGGTGGTGAAGGGAGGGTGATGGAGAGTGGTGGTAGAGGGAGGGTGATGGAGAATAGTAGTAGAGGGAGGGTGATGGAGAGTGGTGGTGAAGGGAGGGTGATGGAGATTGGTGGTGGAGGGAGGGTGATGGAGAGTGGTGGTGAAGGGAGGGTGATGGAGAGTGGTGGTGAAGGGAGGGTGATGGAGAGTGGTGGTGAAGGGAGGGTGATGGAGAGTGGTGGTGAAGGGAGGGTGATGGAGAGTGGTGGTGGAGAGAGGGTGATGAAGAGTGGTGGTGGAGGGAGGGTGATGGAGAGTGGTGGTGGAGGGAAGGTGATGGAGAGTGGTGGTGTAGGATGATGGAGAGTGGTGGTGGAGGGAGGGTGATGGAGAGTGGTGGTGAAGGGAGGGTGATGGAGAGTGGTGGTGAAGGGAGGGTGATGGAGAATGGTGGTGGAGGGAGGGCGATGGAGAGTGGTGGTGAAGGGAGGGTGATGGAGATTGGTGGTGAAGAGAGGGTGATGGAGAGTGGTGGTGGAGGGAGGGTGATGGGGAGTGGTGGTGGAGAGTGGGTGATGGAGAGTGGTGGTGGAGGGAGGGTGATGGAGAGTGATGGTGAAGGGAGGGTGATGGAGAATGGTGGTGGAGGGAGGGTGATGGAGAGTGGTGGTGAAGGGAGGGTGATGGAGATTGAGGGAGAGAGTCTTAATAACATAATTACAACATAAGTTACAATATTAGACACAAGTACAACAACTGGCTATCTTCATTACCTAGATGTTTCAACATTGGTGGGCGAAACGTCTACACAATGAAGATACCTAATTGTTGCACTTGTGCTTAATTCTTTAACTTGTCTGTATTATATACTAATGATGTTATGAAACATAAGACCATAGTGATGGAGGGACACTGCAGCAGGCCTACTGGCCCACACTTGGCAAGTCCTTCTCAAATCCAACTATTCTCACTCACGTATTTGTTCAATATTTTTTTTTTTTAAAGCTAGCCAATGTTTTACCTTTTATCCAGCACTTGAATACTTCCAGCAGGTACTGGAGTTTCTTAGACACAGGATGTGACACTACAACACCTGAGGAATTAAACACGTGTGCAACACCTGAACATTTTGATTATAGACCAGAGACTTTATCAGTTCAACATTTTAATTGAAGGTGTTGAAACTAGAGATAGTAGAAGACGAGGTAATCAGCTCCTCAGTCCTTCAGAACTATTCACAGAAGACAGTGGAAGATAAGGTAATCTGTCCTTGAGCCTGGAAGCCTATGGTCAATAACTTAGGCTTGATGATCTGAAGTTCAGGCAGGGTGATGGACTAAGTCAGGCTGGTTGCTGCAGTTGAGGTCACGTGACAGATAAGTGGAACCTAGCAGTGGAAGTGGTTATGGCCAAGAGTTGGGCCAGAGCTCAGCACCTGGCTTGTAGGAGATATCTTCTGATCCCAGATTACATAGTGATAAGTAAGACACATGTACAGCAGTTAGGTATCTTTATTCAGAAAAGTTTCTCCTATACAGTAGGCTTCTTTAGTCGAATACAGAGGAGGTAGTAACGGTATGGTGTGCAAGACAATAGTCTACACCTGTGCTCACATGGGAGCCTCTCTGGGATTTTGTCTCCGCATTGTGTCTATGAGTCTGCCTTCAGTATTGCGTTGCAACCTGCAAGTCGTTCTGTGCTATTGCTTCGTGTTGCATTGAGTGTATTGCAATCACCATTTCGTTATAGTTGGTTATTCCACCGACACATGTTAGGCGATTATTAACTGAAAATACCCTGAAAAACTTGTCCAGACTATCTCTACAGTGCTGTTGGTGAATTGCTCGTCCTATTGACATAGAGTATCAGCGAACTCTTACTGGTGTACACCTTCATGAGTGTATACATAACAAATTATAGGATGACCTGAGTAACATGGTATATGAAACTGAGGTTTCTACTGCTACAGGAGCTATTAATTGCCGATTCCCGCTTTGGTTCAGAATGCAGGACAAACTCTTGAGCAACCCGACCAACAGCCATTTGGGTTAATGGGTGGTGAGTGGGGATTGTCTTGGGGAGGAGTCAGCTCTGTTAGCGCTGGAGTTGGTAAACTTAACCTTGAGACGGCCAGGGAGCAAGATGCATTTGCTAAGGAGGAGTTTGACAGAGAGGAGGCAATTTTAGCGGACTGTGGTTGACAATTCCAGTGTTCAGAAATCTGTGTTGCTTGTTCCTCGGTTTTCTGATTCTGAGCAAGAACAGTTTTTCGAGTTTTTTGAAAAATCAGGTTCGAGCACTGGGTAGCACTCGTATATACAACATTATATTGTAAAGCGCAGGAGTTTATAGCTGGTTTGGGTGATGATGAATTTGCTAATTACAACGTTGTGAAAGCAGCTGTACTCAATGCATATCAGTGCATTCCCGCCAAATACAAGCGAGAATTCAAAGTGAGGAAATGTCAGCTGGGTCAGTCCTATGTGGACTTTGTGGGCAATCTAAAACTTTCACTAAGTGGTACAAAGCCACTAGTGTCACTAATTTTTAGTGGGTTACTGCAATTAGTCCTTCTTGAGTCAGTTGGACCAGAGGTTTGGGTGTTTTTAGAAGACCATTCTGTGGCAACTGCCTTGGAGACGGCCAGGCTTGCTGACACATTTGAGGCCAACGGCTCCTTGTCCGAGCGGTCCTTTAATCTTTCTGAGTGGAGTAAGCAGAAGACTGCAGCTGAAAATCGACGTCTGCCTCCAAGTCATCATGGCGCAAAAGATAAGAATCCCAAACCCATCACCTGTTACTACTGCTGTAAGCCTGGTCATATAAAAGCTACTTGCCACAAGCTAGATAAAATTACAAGTGGTAAGTTAACTAGACCACAACCGCTAGGTAAAATACTTGTACTTCTCGCTGAAACAAATCAGCAGGAAATAGATGCCTGTATAGAGACCTCTTATTGTAAAAGTAAAATATCCCTTAAGGAGTATGAAACTCCCATTGGGGTATCCACCTTTAGGGATACCAGGGCTTATTGCTCCCTCTTACAAGAGGGAGTACTTCCAATTTCTGAGGAGACCTCATTAAACTCGGTGTTATTAGAAGCTTATAGAGGAGCTGTGTTTTCTGTTCCCTTGCATAATATATTTATTACCAGTAAGTATTACAATGGGTATTTAACCGTACGTGTGTCTGAATTATTGCTTGGCAAAATTCTAAATTCTAGATACTGTCCTGAGCCCATTGTGACCACCGATGTTGGCCATAACTCGGGTAATGTCCAAAGTAATGTCTAAAAAGAATGCTGGCTTATCCTCGCAGGTCTGATCTAGGGCTCGACCATTTATTTTATGGAAAATTGGCCAAGGCCTCGTAAATCTAGTGAAAAGTCCCTGATCAAGCCTTCTTATTCTCGGGATTTCCAGACTTTCTGGACCTGAGTGACCTGAGTTGGATTCGCCATGAGTTTTAAAAGCCTCCGCTTTTAAAATTCATGGGCGAATCCAACTCAGGTCACTCGGTTAAATATAAAATTAAAAATAACTTCCTGATAGGTACAAAGACTTGGTAAAGGAGGTAGGGAAAACCTTACTATCAGACTGATAATTCCAAATAAATTCAGAACTCAGGTTTTGAAAATAGATCACAGTTCTTCCTTAGGAGGACATTTGGGTCACTAAAAACTTTTATAGGATATTACAACATTTTTATTGGCCAGATATAACACGAGATGTGAGTTATATCTGTTCATGTTGTGAGTGTCAACAAGTGGGTAAGCCAGGACAGTATATAAGACCTGCTTCACTTCATTTAATACCTGCTGATGGATAGCCATTTGTAGACTTAATTATTGATTGTGTGGGACCATTACCAAAAGCCAAGTCAGGTAACCAATATCTGTTTACAATTCTTGATAAAACTACTAGGTATCCTGAGGCAGTACCTATGTCTCATTAAATATATTCCCTAATTTGGCATTCCCCAATCTGTCCAGAATGACCAGGGCACTAATTTTACAGCAAAATCATTCAGAGAACGATTTTGCTGTAAAATTAGGCTAGAAATTAAAAGAAGACTGTCTACAGCCTATCATCCTCAGTCCCAAGACGCCTTGGAATGGTTTAACCAAACCCTAAAGATTTTGATGCGTACTTATTGCATGCATTTTCCTACAGACTGGCATGAATCGCTTCCTCTGTTATTGTTCACAATGCGAGAAACTGTGCAGGAATCAACTGAATCAACTGGGTACAGTCCTTTTGAGCTAGTTTTTGGGCATAATGTGAGAGGTCCTCTACGTATGCTCAAGGAAGAATAGATGGGAGAAGACGCTTGCATATGGCCCATCAGCTGGCTAAGGCCAACTGTCATATACCATGACAGGATGGTTTTACTGTCATACACTATGACATGATGGTTCTGCTATCATATACCATGCCAAGATGGTTCTACTGTCATATACCGTGACAGGATGGTTTTACTGTCATACACTGTGACAGGATGGGTCTGCTATCATATACCATGCCAAGATGGTTCTACTGTCAAATACCGTGACAGGACGGTTTTACTGTCATACACTATGACAGGATGGTTCTGCTATCATATACCATGCCAAGATGGTTCTACTGTCAAATACCGTGACAGGATGGTTTTACTGTCATACACTATGACATGATGGTTCTGCTATCATATACCATGCCAAGATGGTTCTACTGTCATATACCGTGACAGGATGGTTTTACTGTCATACACTATGACAGGATTGTTCTGCTGCCATATACCATGCCAAGATGGTTCTACTGTCATTTACCGTGACAGGATGGTTTTACTGTCATACACTATAACAAGATGGTTCTGCTATCATATACCATGCCAAGATGGTTCTACTGTCATATACCGTGACAGGATGGTTTTACTATCATACACTGTGACAGGATGGTTCTGCTATCATATACCATGCCAAGATGGTTCTACTGTCATATACCGTGACAGGATGGTTTTACTGTTATACACTATGACAGGATGGTTCTGCTATCATATACCATGCCAAGATGGTTCTACTGTCAAATACCGTGACAGGATGGTTTTACTGTCATACACTATGACAGGATGGTTCTGCTATCATATACCATGCCAAGATGGTTCTACTGTCATATACCGTGACAGGATGGTTTTACTGTCATACACTATGACAGGATGGTTCTGCTGTCATATACCATGCCAAGATGGTTCTACTGTCATATACCGTGACAGGATGGTTTTACTGTCATACACTGTGACAGGATGGGTCTGCTATCATATACCATGCCAAGATGGTTCAACTGTCATATACCGTGACAGGATTTTTTTATTGTCATACACTATGACAGGATGGTTCTGCTATCATTTACCATGCCAAGATGGTTCTACTGTCAAATGCCGTGACAGGATGGTTTTACTGTCATACACTATGACAGGATGGTTCGGCTATCATATACCATGCCAAGATGGTTCTACTGTCAAATACCGTGACAGGATGGTTTTACTGTCATACACTATGACAGGATGGTTCTGCTATCATATACCATGCCAATATGGTTCTACTGTCATATACCGTGACATGATGGTTTTCTGTCATACACTATGACAGGATGGTTCTGCTGCCATATACCATGCCAAGATGGTTCTACTGTCATTTACCGTGACAGGATGGTTTTACTCTCATACACTATAACAAGATGGTTCTGCTATCATATACCATGCCAAGATGGTTCTACTGTCATATATCGTGACAGGATGGTTTTACTGTCATTCACTGTGACAGGATGGTTCTGCTATCATATACCATGCCAAGATGATTCAACTGTCATATACCGTGACAGGATGGTTTTACTGTCATACACTATGACAGGATGGTTCTGCTATCATATACCATGCCAAGATGGTTCTACTGTCAAATACCGTGACAGGATGGTTTTACTGTCATACACTATGACAGGATGGTTCTGCTATCATATACCATGCCAAGATGGTTCTACTGTCAAATACCGTGACAGGATGGTTTTACTGTCATACACTATGACAGGATGGTTCTGCTATCATATACCATGCCAAGATGGTTCTACTGTCATATACCGTGACAGGATGGTTTTCTGTCATACACTATGACATGATGGTTCTGCTGCCATATACCATGCCAAGATGGTTCTACTGTCATATACCGTGACAGGATGGTTTTACTGTCATACACTGTGACAGGATTGTTCTGCTATCATATACCATGCCAAGATGGTTCTACTGTCATATACCGTGACAGGATGGTTTTACTGTTATACACTATGACAGGATGGTTCTGCTATCATATACCATGCCAAGATGGTTCTACTGTCAAATACCGTGACAGGATGGTTTTACTGTCATACACTACGACAGGATGGTTCTGCTATCATATACCATGCCAAGATGGTTCTACTGTCATATACCGTGACAGGATGGTTTTACTGTCATACACTATGACAGGATGGTTCTGCTGTCATATACCATGCCAAGATGGTTCTACTGTCATATACCGTGACAGGATGGTTTTACTGTCATACACTGTGACAGGATGGGTCTGCTATCATATACCTTGCATAAGGGAGGTAGTAGAGCACTAGCTAAAAATTACAGACCAGTAGCCCTCACTTCTCACATCATAAAAATCTTTGAAAGAGTGATGAGACGGCAGATTACAAAGTTCATGGACCAGCATAACCAACATAACCCGAACCAGCATGGCTTTAGAGCGGGTCGATCATGCCTGTCACAGCTGCTGAACCATTATGACAGAATTACGGAGGCATTGGAGGACGACCAAAACGCAGATGTGATTTACACAGATTTTGCAAAGGCGTTTGACAAATGCGATCATGGAGTGATAGCGCACAAAATGAGGGCCATAGGCATTACGGGGAAGGTAGGCAGATGGATTTTTGAGTTCCTAACACAAAGAACACAAAAAGTAGTAGTGAACAGGGCAAGATCCAGCATCAGCGAGGTCAAAGCTCAGTGCCCCAAGGCACTGTCCTGGCACCTCTGCTGTTTCTCATCCTCATAGCAGACATAGATAAAAACACCCAGCACACTTTTGTATCATCATTTGCAGATGACACTAAAATAAGCATGAAAGTCACTACGGTAGAGGACACTGAAAAATTACAGGAGGACATAAGCAGGGTCTTCCAATGGGCAGTGGAGAACAACATGACGTTCAATGGTGATAAGTTTCAGCTGCTTAGGTATGGAAAAAATGAAGAACTCAAAAGGAACACTATATACAAAACGCAAGAGGGTCACCACATAGAACGAAAGGAACACGTAAAGGACTTGGGAATAATTATGTCTGCTGATCTGTCGTTTAAAGACCATAACAAGACAAAGATCACAACAGCCAGGAAGATGACGGGGTGGGTATTGGGAACTTTCAAAACAAGGGAAATAATGCCGATGGTGACACTATTCAAATCGCTAGTGCTCCCTCACTTAGAATACTGCTCAGTGCTGACGGCCCCGTTCAGGGCAGGAGAAATAGCAGAGCTGGAACAAATCCAGAGATCGTTTACGGCTCACATTGAGCCATTGAAACATCTAAATTATTGGGAACGCCTTCAAGTCTTGAACATGTACTCATTGGAGCGGAGGAGAGAGAGATACATGATAATATATACATGGAAAGTACTTGAGGGCCTGGTCCCAAATCTGCACACTGCCATAACAACATACTGGAGTGAGAGATATGGGAGAAAGTGTAAAATAAACCCAGTGAGGAGCAGGGGTGCGGTGGGGACAATACGGGAGCACTGTATTAACATCCGGGGTCCCAGACTATTCAACATCTTACCAGAAGATATCCGAAACACGGCTGGAACCAGTGTAGAAGCCTTCAAGAGGAAACTGGACAAATATCTTCACCAGGTGCCAGATCAACCAGGCTGTGATGGATATGTGGGGCAGCGGGCCTCCAGCAGCAACAGCCTGGTTGACCAGGCAAGCACCAGACGAGCCTGGCCCATAGCCGGGCTCAGAGAGTAGATACTCTCGAAACTCTTCAAAGGTATAAGGTAAGGTATACCATGCCAAGATGGTTCAACTGGCATATACCGTGACAGGATGGTTTTACTGTCATACACTATGACAGGATGGTTCTGCTATCATTTACCATGCCAAGATGGTTCTACTGTCAAATACCGTGACAGGATGGTTTAACTGTCATACACTATGACAGGATGGTTCGGCTATCATATACCATGCCAAGATGGTTCTACTGTCATATACCGTGACAGGATGGTTTTCTGTCATACACTATGACAGGATGGTTCTGCTGCCATATACCATGCCAAGATGGTTCTACTGTCATTTACCGTGACAGGATGGTTTTACTGTCATACACTATAACAAGATGGTTCTGCTATCATATACCATGCCAAGATGGTTCCACTGTCATATACCGTGACAGGATGGTTTTACTGTCATACACTGTGACAGGATGGTTCTGCTATCATATACCATGCCAAGATGGTTCTACAGTCATATACCGTGACATGATGGTTTTACTGTCATATACTATGACAGGATGGTTCTACTGTCATATACCGTGACAGGATGGTTTTACTGTCATATACCGTGACATGATGGTTTTCTGTCATACACTATGACAGGATGGTTCTGCTGCCATATACCATGCCAAGATGGTTCTACTGTCATTTACCGTGACAGGATGGTTTTACTCTCATGCACTATAACAAGATGGTTCTGCTATCATATACCATGCCAAGATGGTTCTACTGTCAAATACCGTGACAGGATGGTTTTACTGTCATACACTGTGACAGGATGGTTCTGCTATCATATACCATGCCAAGATGGTTCTACTGTCATATACCGTGACATGATGGTTTTACTGTCATATACTATGACAGGATGGTTCTACTGTCATATACCGTGACAGGATGGTTTTACTGTCATATACTATGACAGGATGGTTCTACTGTCATACACTATGACAGGATGGTTCTGCTATCATATACCATGCCAAGATGGTTCTACTGTCAAATACCGTGACAGGATGGTTTTACTGTCATACACTATGACAGGATGGTCCTGCTATCATATACCATGCCAAGATGGTTCTACTGTCATATACCGTGACAGGATGGTTTTCTGTCATACACTATGACAGGATGGTTCTGCTGCCATATACCATGCCAAGATGGTTCTACTGTCATTTACCGTGACAGGATGGTTTTACTGTCATACACTATAACAAGATGGTTCTGCTATCATATACTATGCCAAGATGGTTCTACTGTCATATACCGTGACAGGATGGTTTTACTGTCATACACTGTGACAGGGTGGTTCTGCTATCATATACCATGCCAAGATGGTTCTACTGTCATATACCGTGACAGGATGGTTTTACTGTCATACACTATGACAGGATGGTTCTGCTATCATATACCATGCCAAGATGGTTCTACTGTCATATACCGTGACATGATGGTTTTACTGTCATATACTATGACAGGATGGTTCTACTGTCATATACCGTGACAGGATGGTTCTACTGTCATATACCGTGACAGGATGGTTTTACTGTCATACACTGTGACAGGGTGGTTCTGCTATCATATACCATGCCAAGATGGTTCTACTGTCATATACCGTGACAGGATGGTTCTACTGTCATATACCGTGACAGGATGGTTTTACTCAGAACGATATAGGGCAGAAGGGAAGGAAACAGAATCTATCTGGCTGCAGTTTCTTAAAGAACTTGAAAAGCTAATATTAGGTGACAGGAGTAAGTGCAAGAGCATGGAAGACTTACAGAAAGAAAACAATGTCAGAAAACACGGAAGCAAGAAAAGGAGTCAAAAATGAATACACGTGGGTAAGCAGAGAACCCGATGGAATTTGACTGTCAATTTTACTGTCATATTCCATCAAACAGGATCAGGTTCCCTCTCATATTCCATCACACAGGAAGGGTTTCCTTGTCTTATACCATCATACATGATGGGTTTCCCTGTCAAATTTATTGCACAGGTAACAGTTTTCCTGCCACAGGATGGGTTTCGTACACCAGGCAAAGAAATGCATCAGGCTGAGACGTGAGACTTCAACAATGTGTTGAGGTCATTATCAACTTTTCCATTAAAAGTTCCTGAGTTACTTCAGCTTCAGATATTCCGTTCCCACAAAGCTGGAGTTACTATTACGTGGGGTGTACCGTCAGTCAAGATGGCCCCTCGCACCGAGGAAGGGTATTTGTGAAGACAATTTTACAGAGCTAGGGAAAAAAAATATTTAAATTGAATAATATACCTTTAAATGTATGATGTATGAGGTTAGATATACATCATACATTAAGTTTAAATGGGGATGGGAGGGAGGTTGATTGGGGAGGGGAGGGAGGGATGGAGGTTGTACGTTGGCAGTCCTCCCAGTAGCAGGTGTGCGGGTAGGTCTGCCTCACACCTGCCACAGGGGTCACCACCTGCCATAGGAGCCTGCTTTAGGTCACCATCTGTCTGCACTCAGGTCACACTGTTGTTACATTACCAAACAACACTGCCAGGGATGTTGTTGTAACAACAGCTGGTCACTCCCTCCTACCTTCCCCTCCCTCCTTACTGGTGGCTCACCTCACACCTCCCCTGACCCTCTACTGCTCTTTCTTTCCCCTCTCTCCCCTTCCCCCATCATCTCCTCCCCAGTACCTCCTCCTCCCCAGGTGACCTCCAACAGTGCATCAGTGCCAGGTAGACGTGACTCACACCCAGGTGCGACAGCCCTCAGGGTCACACCAGCACGAGACGGGGGTCACATGAGGGGTGAAGGAGGGGTCACAGGGGGTTGAAGAGGGGTCTCGGGGGTGAGGAGGAATCATGGGGTCAGAGCATAACCTGAAGAACCTGAGGAAATACACAAAATCATCCGACTATCCACAAATAACAGGAATCTTCACAGTTATGGCTGAGACATCCACAGCTGTGGATAACTTTCAGTGAGAAGTGGATCATCCCCTTCATCCATTCCCCCTTCCCTCCTCCCCCTTCCCCACCCTCCTCCCCTCTCCCCCACCGATTATCATCCCTTCACCGAGAAGAACCATTAGCAAGTGTTGCGTCTTAATCTTCTGTTTCCTTTTCAAAGCTTCAGGAAATCTGACTCTTTGTTCTTTCAATATTTCTACCAAGGTGTAAGTCACAGGTACAACACCCCCCCCCCCCAAAAAAAAAAAAAAAAAAAAAATTGGTATAAGCCAAGTGCTAAATCCTGGACGGAACCCGACTACACGTTAATCACAGGCCAGAGGCAGGTAACGTAACAGGCCAGAGGCAAGTAACGTAA
Organism: Cherax destructor; assembly: GCA_009830355.1. Lineage (NCBI taxonomy): Eukaryota > Metazoa > Arthropoda > Malacostraca > Decapoda > Parastacidae > Cherax > Cherax destructor. The sequence goes on along the minus strand of WNWK01002460.1, from coordinate 114,956 downwards.
CAGGCCAGAGGCAGGTAACGTAACAGGCCAGAGGCAGGTAACGTAACTGGCCAGAGGCAGGTAACGTAACTGGCCAGAGGCAGGTAACGTAACAGGCCAGAGGCAGGTAACGTAACAGGCCAGAGGCAGGTAACGTAACAGGCCAGAGGCAGGTAACGTAACTGGAGAAAGTCACTTCCAGATTACTATACTGAAGCAGAGAGGTGGCCTCACCTCTCACTCCTAATGCGTCTAGTACACGATACATGCGCCTCCCTGGGGGGGGAGATCATTGTAGTGTTATTGCACATACTGAAGAGGTGGACAGTGGCCAGCTGTAACAGACCGGTCTTGACAGTGGTCAGCTATAACAGACTGGTCTTGACAGTGGCCAGCTATAACAGACCGGTCTTGACAGTGGCCAGCTATAACAGACCGGTCTTGACAGTGGTCAGCTATAACAGACTGGTCTTGACAGTGGTCAGCTATAACAGACTGGTCTTGACAGTGGTCAGCTATAACAGACCGGTCTTGACAGTGGCCAGCTATAACAGACTGGTCTTGACAGTGGCCAGCTATAACAGACCGGTCTTGACAGTGGCAGCTATAACAGACTGGTCTTGACAGTGGTCACTATAACAGACTGGTCTTGACAGTGGTCAGCTATAACAGACCGGTCTTGACAGTGGCCAGCTATAACAGACTGGTCTTGACAGTGGTCAGCTATAACAGACTGGTCTTGACAGTGGTCAGCTATAACAGACCGGTCTTGACAGTGGTCAGCTATAACAGACCGGTCTTGACAGTGGCCAGCTATAACAGACCGGTCTTGACAGTGGTCAGCTATAACAGACCGGTCTTGACAGTGGTCAGCTATAACAGACTGGTCTTGACAGTGGTCAGCTATAACAGACCGGTCTTGACAGTGGCCAGCTATAACAGACTGATCTTGACAGTGGTCACCTATAACAGACTGGTCTTGACAGTGGTCAGCTATAACAGACCGGTCTTGACAGTGGTCAGCTATAACAGACCGGTCTTGACAGTGGCCAGCTATAACAGACCGGTCTTGACAGTGGCCAGCTATAACAGACTGGTCTTGACAGTGGTCAGCTATAACAGACTGGTCTTGACAGTGGTCAGCTATAACAGACCGGTCTTGACAGTGGTCAGCTATAACAGGCCGGTCTTGACAGTGGTCAGCTATAACAGACCGGTCTTAACAGTGGCCAGCTATAACAGACCGGTCTTGACAGTGGCCAGCTATAACAGACCGGTCTTGACAGTGGTCAGCTATAACAGACTGGTCTTGACAGTGGCCAGCTATAACAGACCGGTCTTGACAGTGGTCAGCTATAACAGACTGGTCTTGACAGTGGTCAGCTATAACAGACTGGTCTTGACAGTGGTCAGCTATAACAGACCGGTCTTGACAGTGGCCAGCTATAACAGACTGGTCTTGACAGTGGCCAGCTATAACAGACCGGTCTTGACAGTGGTCAGCTATAACAGACTGGTCTTGACAGTGGTCAGCTATAACAGACTGGTCTTGACAGTGGTCAGCTATAACAGACCGGTCTTGACAGTGGTCAGCTATAACAGGCCGGTCTTGACAGTGGTCAGCTATAACAGACCGGTCTTACTATCCCTAATAACCGGTCACATTTTTAAATAAGTTTTACCACTTTTTTTTTTAAATATGACTTTCTAATGTCGCAGTTGACTCCTGAAGGCTTTCTGGAAAGGTCACACTGATGCTGATCTCCAGCTGAATCTGTCAGTTATGGGACACGAGTCATCGAACAAATGAGATAACAGATACCTTGCTAGGCAGAGTGAATATTTAGAGAGAAACTTCGGGCACACCAACGTACTCCTGAGGGGGTTTTCTTTGATGGTAACTTAGTGTAATAAAGTCTAACTCTGCTCTAAGAGTCTCAGCAATATCTGAGTTGCATTACTGTTAAGGCATCGCTGACGCCTTCAAGTGGGTAGGCAAGGTCTCCCGGCCCAGTTACATCTCCTTAGTAATTATCTTCAAGTTGAGAGACTCTCAGAATGCTCTTTAATAGAGCAGCAGCTGAGATGACTAGAACAGTGAGGTTGTTCCACAGGAGAGGTTGTTGGGTCCTTTATACTCATATATTTATATCTACCTATTTGAAGCTATAGGGGTCGAATCTCTGCTCCTGGCCCCGCCTTTCTGCTGGCCACTACTGGGTTCCCTCCTGGCTGCGTGAACTCCATCATAACTATTTTAAAAGTTATGTGCGGTTCCTGCCTCAATGTCTAGGTCGTCCCACTTCCTGAGTAGTCTAAGGCTATAAAAGAGTATTTCCTGATAGCCTTGTGACTCATCTATGTTTTAAACTCTCAGTTGAGCCCTCATGTACCTGCTGTCCGCCTCTCGAGCGGACTCGCCCTGGCCACCCTGTCAATTCCTCTTATTATTTTGCACGAGCAATGTTCCGATCCCACTGAGAATACTTCCCTAAATCTTTTGTTCAGTTCCTTACAGATTCCCCAGTCATTCCTAGTGACCTCCCCGCCTTCCTTAGTGACCTCCCCGCCTTCCTTAGTGACCTCCCCGCCTTCCTTAGTGACCTCCCCGCCTTCCTTAGTGACCTCCCCGCCTTCCTTCTTGAGACTTATTACCTGCTCCTTCATAGTTATCATCTTCTTCACGTGGCTGTATAGCAACTGTGGCTCAGATATGACATTCGAAGCTGCAGGTATTATATTCTCAAGTTGTTATCCGGCATCTCTTGTTGCTCATTAGTAATCATTTCTGGCTCCTCTTCTTGCTTCCCTGTTCTCTGACATTCTTTACTTTCTATATTTCTTCCATGCTCTTGCACCTGTCACTTAAAATTAGCTTTCCATGCCCTTCAATAACCAGGGGCCAGGTTTTTTTTCGTCACTGGTGTCCTTGTGTTATTTCAGATGCTAAAGTTTAAATTTTCCCTAACATAAAGAGCAAGTTTGTCACTTTCCCTATTGACTCAATGAGTGTGCACTAATTTATGGCCCTGAATGTGGCATTCATCAAGGGAGTCAATATTGTTCACAAGGAATCGTGACTGTCACTATAGTTCTGTTTCCTGCACCTGCAATTAGCTTTAGTTAGTCTGTTTTATTTCTGGCTCTGCAAATATTATTATAATTAACGTTAAAAGAATTAATCACTCACCCCCCCCCATTCCCTGCTTTAACACACACACACACACACACACACACACACACACACACACACACACACACACACACACAACACACACACACACACACACACACACACACACAGGGAACACAGAAACAAGGGGACACAACTGGAAGCTGAAGACTCAGATGAGTCAAAGGGATGTTAGGAAGCATTTCTTCAGCCACAGAGTAGTCAGGAAGTGGAATAGTCTAGAGAAAGATATAGTGGAGGCAGGAACCATACATAGTTTTAAGACAAGGTATGATAAAGCTCATGGAGCAGGGAGAGCAGAGACCCAGTAGCGGACAGCGAAGAGGCGGGGCCAGGAGCTGAGTCTCGACCCCTGCAACCACAACTAGGTGAGTACACACACACAATAGTTACCTTCACCAACTGTGATCTTCTCTTGTAACTCTGTTCATCTATTCCTTTATCCATGTGTTCCTTCTCTATTATTATTATTTATCTATTATTTTTACTTTCTTAATAGTCTAATTTTCCTATTTGTCCAAGAAGTAAAGACTTGTTCAACATTCAGCACAGAGTGAAACATAAAGACTGGTTCAGGAGGAACTACACTCAGCACAGAGTGAAACATAAAGACTGGTTCAGGAGGAACTACACTCAGCACAGAGTGAAACATAAAGACTGGTTCAGGAGGAACTACACTCAGCACAGAGTGAAACATAAAAGTAGCATCTTGGGGTGTATAATGTGTGTTTTCTAGTGTTTCTGGTCAGTATGTGAGTGTATTACCGCCTCTCTTTATGTCTCACCTACTGGAGTGTTGTTTACTCTTGTTATCACATCCACCAGGCAGGATTTTCCCACTACTGTAATGCTGTTGTGTACTCACCTAACTGTACTCACCTAGTTGTACTCACCTAGTTGTGGTTGCAAGGGTCGATTCATAGCTCCTGGCCCCGCCTCTTCACTGGCGTCTACTGTGTCACTCTCCCTGCGCTATGAGCTTTATCATACCTCTTCTTAAAGCTGTGAATGGATCCTGCCTCCACTACATCGCTTCCCAGACTATTCCACTTCCCGACCACTCTGTGACTGAAGAAATACTTCCTAACATCCCTGTGATTCATCTGAGTCTTCAACTTCCAACTGTGTCCCCTTGTTGCTGTGTCCCATCTCTGGAACATTCTGTACCTGTCCACCTTGTCAATTCCTCTCAGTATTTTATATGTCGTTATCATGTCCCCCCTATCTCTCCTGTCCTCCAGTGTCGTCAGGTCGATTTCCCGTAACCTCTCCTCGTAGGACTACCCCTTAGCTCAGGGACTAGTCTTGTTGCAAACCTTTGCACTTTCTCTAGTTTCTTTACGTGCTTGGCTAGGTGTGGGTTCCAAACTGGTGCTGCATACTCCAGTATGGGCCTAACGTACACAGTGTACAGGGTCCTGAACGATTCCTTATTAAGATGTCGGAATGCTGTTCTTAGGTTTGCTAGGCGCCCGTATGCTGCAGCAGTTATTTGGTTGATGTGCGCCTCAGGAGATGTGCCTGGTGTTATACTCACCCCAAGATCTTTTTTCTTGAGTGAGGTTTGTAGTCTCTGGCCCCCTAGACTGTACTCCGTCTGCGGTCTTCTTTGCCCTTCCCCAATCTTCATGACTTTGCACTTGGTGGGGTTGAACTCCAGGAGCCAATTGCTGGACCAGGCTTGCAGCCTGACAAGATCCCTTTGTAGTTCTGCCTGGTCCTCGTCCGATTGAATTCTTCTCATCAACTTCACATCATCTGCAAACAGGGACACTTCGGAGTCTATTCCTTCTTTTGTGTGTGTGTGTGTGTGTGTGTGTGTGTACGGGTCATCAACAAAGCATGGTGAACCGCTTGACCTTTGACCTCTGTGTTCACTGAAGTCGAGAGAAAGATAAGAAAAGAGAAAGGAAACATAAATGAAGGAGCATAAGAGAAAGATCAAATGAGAGAGGGAGGGAGGGAGGGAGAGAAGGAGGGAGAGAGTGAGTGAGGGGGCGAGGGAGGGAGGAAAAAGGAGGAGGGAGGGAGGGAGAGAAGGATGAAGCGATTGAGGGAAAGAAGGATGGAGGGAGGGAGGGAGAGAAGGATGGAGGGAGGGAGGGAGAGAAGGATGGAGGGAGGGAGGGAGAGAAGGATGGAGGGAGGGAGGGAGAGAAGGATGGAGGGAGGGAAGGAGCGATGGAAGAAGGGAGGGAGGGAGAGAAGGATGGAGGGAGGGAGGGAGAGAAGGATGGAGGGAGGGAAGGATGGAGGGAGGGAAGGAGCGATGGAAGAAGGGAGGGAGGGAGAGAAGGATGGAGGGAGGGAAGGAGCGATGGAAGAAGGGAGGGAAACAACGTAAGGAAAAGGAAAAAAAATAGGGAGGAACTGAGAGCGGGAGATGTGTAGGAAACAGAAAAATGAGAAAGTTGTGAAGAATGAAGGGAAGTGAGGGGGGAGGGGGAACAAATGATAAAGTGGGAGGGAGAGAAATGGAAGGACGGGATTTAAAGAGAGGGAGGAAGTGAAGGATGTACATGGTAGTACCTAGGAAGAACAAACAGTAGGAGACATCGTAGGTACAGGAGTTGTACCTAGGGAAGAACAAACAGTAGGAGACATCGGAATGGAGTGACCTAGGAAGAACAAACAGTAGGAGACATGAGGTACATGGTTGTACTAGGAAGAACAAACAGAGGAGGAATCGTAGGGTACATGGCAGTACCTAGGAAGAACAAACAGTAGGAGACATCGTAGGTACATGGTAGTACCTAGAAAGAACAAACAGTAGGAGACATCGTAGGTACATGGTAGTACCTAGGAAGAACAAACAGTAGGAGACATCGTAGGTACATGGTTGTACCTAGGAAGAACAAACAGTAGGAGACATCGTAGGTACATGGCAGTACCTAGGAAGAACAAACAGTAGGAGACATCGTAGGTACATGGTAGTACCTAGGAAGAACAAACAGTAGGAGACATCGTAGGTAAAAGACAGTACCTAGGAAGAACAAACAGTAGGAGACATCTTAGGTACAAGACAGTACCTAGGAAGAACAAACAGTAGGAGACATCTTAGGTACAAGACAGTACCTAGGAAGAACAAACAGTAGGAGACATCGTAGGTACATTGCAGTACCTAGGAAGAACAAACAGTAGGAGACATCTTAGGTACAAGACAGTACCTAGGAAGAACAAACAGTAGGAGACATCGTAGGTACATGGTAGTACCTAGGAAGAACAAACAGTAGGAGACATCGTAGGTACATGGTTGTACCTAGGAAGAACAAACAGTAGGAGACATCGTAGGTACATGGCAGTACCTAGGAAGAACAAACAGTAGGAGACATCGTAGGTACATGGTAGTACCTAGGAAGAACAAACAGTAGGAGACATCGTAGGTACATGGTTGTACCTAGGAAGAACAAACAGTAGAGACATCGTAGGTACAGGGTTTGACCTAGGAAGAACAAACAGTAGGAGACATCGTAGGTACATGACAGTACCTAGGAAGAACAAACAGTAGGAGACATCGTAGGTACATGAGTACCTAGGAAGAACAAACAGTAGGAGACATCGTAGGTACAAGACAGTACCTAGGAAGAACAAACAGTAGGAGACATCTTAGGTACAAGACAGTACCTAGGAAGAACAAACAGTAGGAGACATCTTAGGTACAAGACAGTACCTAGGAAGAACAAACAGTAGGAGACATCGTAGGTACATGGCAGTACCTAGGAAGAAAAACAGTAGGAGACATCTTAGGTACAAGACAGTACATAGGAAGAACAAACAGTAGGAGACATCGTAGGTACATGGCAGTACCTAGGAAGAACAAACAGTAGAGACATCGTAGGTACATGTTAGTACCTAGGAAGAACAGACAACAGAAGAGTGTAAACAACACCGAGGATTCCTGCTGGGAGATGTTCAGTGCTGGGAAAACCGTCCCAGATACTTGATACGAAATATACATGTTGATGACAGATATTTAAGTACTACGATTACCGACACTCTGTAGTTCCACTACTACTACAACCACCCATGCTACTTCACTCCGCTGTAGCCAAGTGTGAACCACTAATTCTACTTTCATATGGACCAAGATCGTTTGGATATCTTGCGTAGTTCTGAGACTTCCACCAGGGTGCCGGTGGAACTCCACTGCAAGCAGTGACTGTCGTCACTGCTTGAATTCTACACTTGTATATTATTTGTTCATCTTATTATGAAGGACTGAATTTATTTGCCACTCATAATTTCAGGCGGAGACTGAAGACTACTACTACAACTTTTCCCCAAGACGGAAATCCTGGCTAAAGTCCCTTCCCAGAATGAAATCCTGGCTTAAGTCCCTCCCCAGAATGAAATCCTGTCTTAAGTCCCTCCCCAGAATGAAATCCTGGCTTAAGCCCTTCCCAGAATGAAATCCTGTCTTAAGTCCCTCCCCAGAATGAAATCCTGGCTAAAGTCCCTTCCCAGAATGAAATCCTGGCTTAAGTCCCTCCCTAGAATGAAATCCTGTCTTAAGTTCCTCCCCAGAATGAAATCCTGGCTTAAGTCCCTCCCCAGAATGAAATCCTGGCTTAAGTCCCTCCCTAGAATGAAATCCTGGCTTAAGTCCCTCCCCAGAATGAAATCCTGGCTTAAGTCCCTCCCCAGAATGAAATCCTGGCTTAAGTCCCTCCCCAGAATGAAATCCTGTCTTAAGTTCCTCCCCAGAATGAAATCCTGGCTAAAGTCCCTCCCCAGAATGAGATCCTGGCTAAAGTCCCTCCCCAGAATGAGATCCTGGCTAAAGTCCCTCCCCAGAATGAGATCCTGGCTTCGCTACTGGCTCCACGACTCTGCAGATAAAATATCAACCAGCTGCTTCTAAAGTTTAAACTATTTTTTCATGTTAATGTAACTTTTTGCAATTTCAAAACTATTATAATGTTTAAGTTTTCACAAACACCAGTACTTGTGTTGTCGGCCTTCAGTACCAGATTCTGCTAAGTACAACGTCCAGTAACAGTCAACTGTACGGTGGGGATCGAACTCATGGCGAGTGAGTGGTAAAATTCCAGGTCAGTGAGTAAGCCACTGGACCAGCTGGCTACAATACAATTCCTCCAACTAGGTATATTTATACACCATAGGAAGGTAGCATAGGCCACCACTGTGACCACAAATGCAAGTTTTTACAGATGAATCTCCCGTGACGAACTCTAGCTCAAGTCCCCTCAAAGCCATCATCATGACTCACGATATCTTGCGTCTAGTAGGAGTCACAGACAAGGAAAGACGTAACACAAGGTAATATTTATATGATTTAAGTTTTCTTCCTTCACAACATCATGTACAATATTTACAAACTGTTCATGAAGTTATATCACAAGTCAACTCATTAATGAACAGTGAACACATTTTTTCCCAAATAACCATAACTCATAATGGAATAAGAACCAGCTGACAACCTGAGAGAGTTTAGCTGAAAGGAACGATTACCAAGACAAATTATTAACCTTTTATCCCCTCCTCTCTACATTATTCTACATATTTTTTTTCAGTATTTGATCTTGTAGAACTTGGTAAACAAATTAATTGAAAGATTCCTCTCACTGAGAAGACAGAATGCCGCAACACACCTAACAAACACCAGATGATCCACAACACACCTAACAAACACCAGATGATCCACAACACACCTAACAAACACCAGATGATCCACAACACACCTAACAAACACCAGATGATCCACAGCACACCTAACAAACACCAGATGATCCACAGCACACCTAACAAACACCAGATGATCCACAACACACCTAACAACACCAGATGATCCACAACACACCTAACAAACACCAGATGATCCACAGCACACCTAACAAACACCAGATGATCCACAACACACCTAACAAACACCAGATGATCCACAACACAAATAACAAACACCAGATGATCCACAGCACACCTAGCAAACACCAGATGATCCACAGCACACCTAACAAACACCAGATGATCCACAACACACCTAACAAACACCAGATGATCCACAACACACCTAACAAACACCAGATGATCCACAACACACCTAACAAACACCAGATGATCCACAGCACACCTAACAAACACCAGATGATCCACAGCACACCTAACAAACACCAGATGATCCACAGCACACCTAACAAACACCAGATGATCCACAGCACACCTAACAAACACCAGATGATCCACAACACACCTAACAAACACCAGATGATCCACAGCACAAATAACAAACACCAGATGATCCACAGCACACCTAGCACACACCAGATGATCCACAACACACCTAGAAAACACCAGATGATCCACAACACACCTAGCAAACACCAGATGATCCACAACACACCTAACAAACACCAGATGATCCACAACACACCTAACAAACACCAGATGATCCACAACACACCTAACAAACACCAGATGATCCACAACACACCTAACAAACACCAGATGATCCACAAGCACACCTAACAAACACCAGATGATCCACAACACACCTAACAAACACCAGATGATCCACAACACACCTAGCACACACCAGATGATCCACCCATACTACAACCATTAGGCTGTGGTTGCCACGGATACAGCTGACAAAAACCACTACAGGATTGTGGTTGATGTTGCACTCAACGCATAAATACATGTAGATAAATGGTTCACAGAACCGATATATTAGACACTCGTAATGCCAAGGCATCACAGTGGCTCTTTGCACTACAAGTCATTGTAAACCCTCACAGTAAACTATTTATGTAAATATACTTCCTAAAATATGTCAACCACATTGTAAACTTGTAAGGAAAAAAAAAAATTGAATTTGAATTTGAACACTTGGTTATCTTTAATGAGGAAACGTTTCGCCCCACTGTGTGGAGAAACGTTTCCACAATAAATATATTCAAGTATTGCCCATGTGTCCAATTTATGAGGGTAAGTACAAACGTACTCGGTGCACGCAACACAGCGCATCTCACGGTGCACGCAACACAGGCATCTCTCGGTGCACGCAACACAGCATCTCTCGGTGCACGCAACACAACGCATCTCGGTGACCACACACGCACCGTGCAGCAACAAGCGCATCTCTGTGCACGCAACACAACGCATCTCTCGGTGCACGCAACACAGTGCATCTCTCGGTGCACGCAACACAGCGCATCTCTCGGTGCACGCAACACAGCGCATCTCACGGTGCACGCAACACAGCGCATCTCACGGTGCACGCAACACAACGCATCTCTCGGTGCACGCAACACAGCGCATCTCTCGGTGCACGCAACACAGCGCATCTCTCTGTGCACGCAACACAACGCATCTCTCGGTGCACGCAACACAGTGCATCTCTCGGTGCACGCAACACAACGCATCTCGTGACGAACACAGGCATCTCTCGGTGCACGCAACACACGCATCTCTCGGTGCACGCAACACAGCGCATCTCACGGTGCACGCAACACAGCGCATCTCACGGTGCACGCAACACAACGCATCTCTCGGTGCACGCAACACAGCGCATCTCTCGGTGCACGCAACACAGCGCATCTCACGGTGCACGCAACACAACGCATCTCTCGGTGCACGCAACACAGGGCATCTCTCGGTGCACGCAACACAGCGCATCTCTCGGTGCACGCAACACAGCGCATCTCACGGTGCACGCAACACAGCGCATCTCTCGGCGCACGCAACACAGCGCATCTCACGGTGCACGCAACACAGCGCATCTCTCGGTGCACGCAACACAGCGCACTCACGGTGCACGCAACACACGCATCTCTCTGAGCACGCAACACAGCGCATTCTCGGTGCACGCAACACAGCGCATCTCTCGGTGCACGCAACACAGCGCATCTCTCGGTGCACGCAACACAGCGCATCTCTCGGTGCACGCAACACACCGCATCTCTCGGCGCACGCAACACAGCGCATCTCTCGGTGCACGCAACACAGCGCATCTCTCGGTGCACGCAACACAGCGCATCTCTCGGCGCACGCAACACAGCGCATCTCAAAACTGTTTTGTGTCAGGAACGTTTAAGAGGTCACTTCATAACCTCTGTTTACAAAGTGAGAAAAAGGTTAAGTAATAAAACACATTCTATGAAGAGTTTCCTTCCTAAGTTTTACTGGTTTTCTTCCTAGTTTACTTGTTTTTCTCTTATTTTCTCATTCTTGATTTTACTCCCAGCTGCGGTGGCCCGTGGCCTGGTGGCAAAAGCTCTCGTTGCACACGGTGAGGGTCCGGGTTCGATTCCCGGTGAAGGTGTGGAAACATTGGACGTTTTCCTTACACTGGTTGTCTATGTTCACCCATCAGTAAAATAGGTACCTGGGTGTTAGTCGACTGGTGTGGGTCGCATCCTGGGACAAAACTGACCTAATTTGCTGGAAATGCTCTGCATAACAAGGGGCTTTCTATATAGTAGTATGTCATTGATGTCAGCTAGGACACTATACCTCGTACATGTACTTGTAGTAAATAAAGATAATATTATTATTATAATTATTATTATAAGGAGAGTGTGCGGGGCGGCGCTCTGTGTCAATGTTGGGGTCCATGTATTGGGCCAGAAAATTCTTGCTACAAAATCATGCGTATCTTGTTGTCTATCTTGCTCTAGAACACACCTGGAAGGGTGAAACAGCTTGCATGGTGTGACACAGGCACACCTTGTTAGCTTATATGGTGTGACACAGGCACACCTTGTTAGCTTGCATTTTGACACAGCCACGCAGTGTTAGGTTGCATGGTGTGACACAGGCACACCTTGTTAGCTTACATGGTGTGACACAGGCACACCTTGTTAGCTTACATGGTGTGACACAGGCACACCTTGTTAGCTTGCATTTTGACAGAGCCACGCCGTGTTAGGTTGCATGGTGTGACACAGGCACACCTCGTTAGCTTACATGGTGTGACACAGGCACACCTTGTTAGCTTGCATGGTGTGACACAGGCACACCTTAGCTTGCATTGTGTGACACAGGCACACCTTGTTAGCTTGCATTTTGACAGAGCCACGCCGTGTTAGGTTGCATGGTGTGACACATGTCATGGAGGGTTCGGAGGAGAAATTGGAGTAAGAAATACACACGTTGGATGTCTGAAGGCTTATAATTAAAGTGAGTTGAGGGGAGCCCAGGAGCCTGCCTGTCCGGTCTACTATACCTACCATGTGGGACAGAGAAGGAAGGCTGTGGCCTACAGCTTACGTGTGAGGAACTCGTGATGTCACAGCTAGCCAAAGAGCCTATCTATAAGGCGGCTGGTATTATCTAAGTATACTACACAAGTACACAGTAACACTACTGACAGCTCAGCAACGCTAAGTATGGCGTCCCGACATATAGCTAACTTATACACACAATAGACTGAAGGCATTGCGGCTCTGGGCTGATTCTATACAATGTCAATGTACACAACAGTTGAACATAAGAACGATACTTAAGAATGATAAATGATTGTAATGCATTACAAATTATAATAAATCACAAATTATGGTAATTGATAAAATCAATGATGGTATAGTACAACAAAGAGATAGAAATGATTGATAAAGAGAAAGAGATGATCGATCGATCTGTATTCATGGGATCTATGGATTCTGAGGAAGTATATGTACATAGTGGAAAGTTCTTAACAGAAAAGGCAGACTTGGTGCACTCAAGTCTTTTGCTGTTAAATCTCAGAATTTGGAGAGAACGTGAACACTTGAAAAAATTGAACATCAGTAAGTTGATATAGTAAACACACAGTTGACATACTCTCTAGACTAGATTATCTATCTATAGAGATTATTTACATTTAACCCCAACTCTGCTAGGGTGAGATTTACATATGCAGAGTGGTCATCGTGTCTGGGAGGGTCAAATTCTGTTTCAACGGCTAACTCATGCCGTGGTTGAGGAGGATCTAAATTGGTGTTTACTTGGGGATTTATCAATACTTGTCGTGTACGTAGGGAATAACGACAATCAGGGTGTTTGTCTGTCTGGTTGTTAGAGGCTGAGGGTACTGAGTCAGAAGGTTTGTCAGAATCTGTCACATTTGTCTGGATATTAGGAACATCGTCATCATCGCATACTAACTTCAAATGATCTAAATGTGATTCTTTATACTGATCAGTACTGATTTCTCTAAATTTATACTTATTGCCACTGACATGTTCGACTACTCGATAAGGACCAACAAACTTTTGATTGATCTTAGGCATTGCGGATGTTTTATTAAAATTAGTCAGCATAACTCTTGAACCTACTTTAATTTTGGTTGGCTTTGCTCTAGTATTAGTGACTCTTGTAAATTCTGCTGTTGATTTCTGAAGTGTTTCTCGGATTCTTCTAAAAACACCTTGAGCTAAGCTGGTAAGAGTTGCTATGAAATCATCAGGATTGTAATTTGGTTTTGGATAACAACGCTGCCACCATTTGTCGTGGGGGGATCGGAGGAGAAACTGGAGTAAGAAATACACTCGTTGGATGTCTGGAGGCTTATAATTAATGTGAGTTGAGGGGAGCCCAGGAGCCTGCCTGTCCAGTCTACTATACCTACCATGTGGGACAGAGAAGGAAGGCTGTGGCCTACAGCTCACGTGTGAGGAACTTGTGACGTCACAGCTAGCCAAAGAGCCTATCTATAAGGCGTCTGGGATAATCTAAGTATACTACACAAGTACACAGTAACACTACTTACACACAGACACTGTGTTAGCTTGCATGGTGTGACACAGACACACTATGTTAGCTTTCATGGTGTGATACAGACACACTGTGTTAGCTTGCATGGTGTGACACAGACACACTATGTTAGCTTTCATGGTGTGATACAGACACACTGTGTTAGCTTGCATGGTGTGACACAGACACACTGTGTTAGCTTGCATGGTGCGACACAGACACACTGTGTTAGCTTGCATGGTGTGACACAGACACACTGTGTTAGCTTGCATGGTGTGACACAGACACACTGTGTTAGCTTGCATGGTGTGGCTAAGGAAGCGAACACTTCTCCACTGTCTCCACTACATATACAAGTAGCCAGTGTGTTAGAGTGAGAAGCCTGCTACGCCGGCGATACTTCTCTTCGCTACAGTTATCCAGGTGTTGCACATGTGTCTTATCAGCAACTAGGTGAGTACATGTAGCACCTGGGTGCCAGCTCCTGGATACATAATACCTGGGTGCCAGCACCTGGGTACCTATTACGTGGGTGCCAGTAACTGGCTACCTAGTACCTGTGTACCAGCACCAGGGTACCAACACTTGAACACCTAGCACCTGTATACCTAATACCTAGGTGCCAGCACCTGAGTACTTAGTACCTGGGTGCCAGCACCTGAGTACCTAGTACCTGCGTGCTTAGTACCTGGCTACCTAGTACCTGTGTACCAGCACCAGGGTACCAACACCTGGGTACCTAGCACCTGGATCCCTAATACCTGGGTGCTAGCACTTGCGTACCTAGCACCTAGGTGCCCAGTATCTGGATGCCAACACCTGGATACCTAGTACCTGGGTACCTAGTACCTGGGTGCCAGCACCTGGATACCTAGCACCTAGATGCCCAGCACCTGAATGCCTAATACCTGGGTGCCAGCACCTGGGTACTCAGCATTTGAGTGCCAGCACTTGAGTACCTAGCACCTGGGTGCCAGCACCTGGGTGCCTAGTACCTGGGTCCCAGCATCTGGGTGCCTAGTACCTGGCTGCCAACACCTGGGTGGAAGCACCTAGATACCTAACACCTGGGTACCTTGCATCTAGGTGCCCAGTATCTGGGTGCCAGTACCTGGATACCTAGTACCTGGGTACCAGCACCTGGCTACCAGCACCTGGCTACCAGCACCTGGGTACCAGCACCTGGGTGCCAGCACCTGGGTACCAGCACCTGGATGCCTAGCACCTGGGTGCCTAGCACCTGGGTGCCTAGCACCTGTGATACCTAATACCTGGGTACCAGCACCTGGATGCCAAGCACCTGGGTGCCCGCACCTGGATGTCAAGCACCTGGGTGCCAGCACCTGGGTACACAGATTGGTCGTCCAGGTTACAGGTGAGTCGGCAAACTTCACTGATAACTTCCTAATTCCTGAGACAACTTTAATTAGTTTGGTAATATACTTAGTGTCTTGCCTCCGTCTGTGTCTCTGTGTACTCACCTAATTGTGGCTGGAGAGGTCGAGTCATAGCTCCTGGCCCCGCCTCTGAGGGCAACGTGTGGTGTGAATATAATGCAGAGAATCCGTAGTTTGGAGATTAGGAGGAGGTGTTGGATTACCAAAACTATTATCCAGATGGCTGAGGAGGGGTTGTTGAGATGGTTTGGACATGTAGAGAGGATGGAACAAAAAAGAATGACTTCGAGAGTGTATAAATCTGTAGTGGAGGGAAGGCGGGGTAGGGGTCGGCCTAGAAAAGGTTGGAGGGAGGGGGTAAAGGAGGGGCTTGGACTTCCAGCAAGCGTGCGTGAGCGTGTTAGTTAGGAGCGAGTGGAGACAAATGGTTTTTAGGACTTGACGTGCTGTTGGAGTGTAAGCAAGGTAACATTTATGAAGGGTTTCAGGGAAACCGGCAGGCCGGACTTGAGTCCTGGAGATGGGAAGTACAGTGCCGGCACTCTGAAGGAGGGGTGTTAATGTTGCAGTTTTGTAGCTGTAGTGTAAGCACGCCTCTGGCAAGACAGTGATGGAGTGAATGATGATGAAAGTTTTTCTTTGTCGGGACAGCCTGCCTTGGTGGGAAACGGCCTGTGTTAATAAATACTATATAATATATATATATATATAATATATATATATATATATATATATATATATATATATATATATATATATATATATATATATATATATATATATATATATATATATATATAAAACACTGCACTAGCCAGGGTTCGAACCCATGTTGTACTGGCCCGTCATTGTGAGGATTGTGTAGTCTTGTAGTTTAAGGCGTCATGTGGTTCTCGCTCACAATGACGGGCCAGTACAACATGGGTTCGAACCCTGGCTAGTGAAGTGTTGTTATTGATCAATACAACTCGTTCGTGGTTACAATAATAGATATATATATGTCGTGCCGATTAGGTAAAACTGGTCAATTAGCAAGAACTCATCTAAAATTAAGTCCTTTCTAAAATTTTCTCTTATACGTTTAAAGATATATTTTTTTCATTTATCTTAATGTAAGAATTTATAATTTTGTACCAAGAGAAACTTTGAAAACCTACCTAACCTTATTACAACAACCGCAATTTAATTTAGCCTAACCCAACTAAATATATTTTAGATACGTTAACATTAATTTAATAATAAACAAACACAATGAAATATATTTTTTTCGTTATGTTCAAAATGATTTTGGCGAAATTATTGCATACACAAATTTTCACTTGTCTTATATGGCAAGGTGAGCGTTGCTATTTAAGGCAAAATCGCAAGTTTTGCCTAATCGGCACGCCATATATATATATATATATATATATATATATATATATATATATATATATATATATATATATATATATATATATATATATATATAATATATATATATATAATTATGAAATTAATGAAAACATCGAAATTTTAAATATAATTTAATTATTTTATATATATATATATATATATATATATATATATATATATATATATATATATATATATATATATATATATATATATAATATGGTCACACTAGTCACGTTCACAAGTATGATTTCAGGATAGTAAAACATCATTAATCAAATTTTATTCAAATATAATTATAAGACTAATACATATATATATATTATAATATATATATATATATATATATATATATATATATATATATATATATATATATATATATATATATATATAATATATATATATATATATATATATATATATATATATATATATATATATATATATATATATATATATATATATATATATATATATATATATATATATATATATATATATATATATATATATATATATATATATATATATATATATATATATATATATATATATATATATATATATATATATATATATAATGAATTACATTAAAATTATATTTAAAATTTCGATGTTTTCATTAAGCTTCTTATAATTATTTTTGAATAAAATTGTGAATTAATGAGTGGGTGTTTATATCCTGAAAAGTCACTACTACTGTGACCACTGCTGTGACTACTGCTGTGACCACTACTGTGACCACTGCTGTGACTACTGCTGTGACCACTACTGTGACCACTTCCGTGACTACCATTGTGACTACTGCTGTGACCACTGCCGTGACTAGTGCTGTAACCATTGCTGGGACTACTGCTATGACTTCTTCTGTGACTACTGCTGTGACTACTGTGACCACTGCTGTGACTACTGTGACCACTGCAGTGAACACTACTGTAACCACTACTGTGATGACTACTGTGACCACTACTGTGACTACTACTGTGACCACTGTAGTGACCATTACTGTGACCACTGTTGTGACCACTACTGTGACCACTGCTGTGACTACCACAGTGACTACTGCTTTGACCACTGCTGTGACCACTAGTGTAGCCACTACTG
Source organism: Cherax destructor (assembly GCA_009830355.1). Lineage (NCBI taxonomy): Eukaryota > Metazoa > Arthropoda > Malacostraca > Decapoda > Parastacidae > Cherax > Cherax destructor. Next base: position 97,190 of record WNWK01002460.1, on the reverse strand, counting down.
TGACCATTGTTGTGACCACTACTGTGACTATTACTGTAACCACTGCTCTTACTATTACTGTGACCATTGTTGTGACCACTGCTGTGATCATTACTGTGACTTCTGCTGTGACTACTGCTATGATCACTGTTGTGGCCACTGTGACCACTGTATGACCATTACTGTAACCACTACCGTGACCACTACTGACACCACTTGTGACCACTGCTGTGCCACTACTGTGACCACTTCTGTGACCACTACTGTGACCACTGGTGTAACCACTGTGACCACTACTGCCTCTACTATTGACCGCTGTTGTTTCCACTACTTTGATCACTACAGTGACCACTACTGCCTCCGCTAGTGATCACTGCTGTGACCACTACTATGAACACTACTGTGAACACAATGACAACTGTGATCATAGCCACTACTATGACCACGTCTGCCACAACTACTGTGACTACTATGACCACTGCTTTGACTATTACCAATGCTACTGTGAAAACTACTGTGACCACTACTGTGACCACAATTGTGACCACTACTGCCACCTCTACTATAACCACTACTGTAACGACTACTTCCACCTTTACCGTGACCACTACTGTTTTCACTACTGTGAAAATTGCTGTGATCACTACTGTGACCACTGCTGTTACCCCTTCTGTGATAAGTACTGTGACCACTGATGTGACCTCTACTGTGAACACAACTGCTACTACTACTGTGTATAATACTGTGACCACTGCTGTGACAACTATGACAATTATTGTCACTACTACTGTGACTAGTATTGTAACCACTACTGTGACAATTGATGTGACCACTACTGTAACCACTGCTGTGACCACTGATGTTACCCCTACTGCGATCAGTAATGTGACCACTGCTGTGACCTCTACTGCTAATACTACTGTGACCAATAGTGTAACCACTACTGTGACCAATAGTGTAACCACTACTGTGACTTCTACTGTGGCCAGTACTATAACCACTTTTGTAAATAATACTGTAACCACTGCTGCCACAACTGGTAGGACTACTGTGATCATTATAACCACTACTGTAACCACTGTTGTGACCAATACTGTAACCACTACTGCCACCACTATTGTGATCACTACTGCCACTACTACTGTGACCACAACTGTAACCACTACAATCACCACTACGGTGACCATAAATGTGCCCACTACTGCCATCACTACTATTGTGAACAATACTGTAACCACTACTGTGACCTCTACTGCCATCATTACTGTGACCACTACTACCACCACTACTGTGACCAACACTGATCACAACTATGACCACTACAGCCACCACTATGGTGACCACAACTGTATGTCCACTACTGTGACCAATACCGTAACCACTACTGTTACCACTACTGTAACCACTGCTGTGACCAGTGCTGTAGCCACTACTGTGGACAATGCTGTAACCACTACTGTGACTACTTCTGTGAATACTGTGACCATTACCGTGAATATTATGACCACTATTGTAACCACTGCTGTGACCAATACTGTAGCTACTACTGTGATTACTACTGTCACCACTACTGCCACCACTGTGACGACTACCGTGACCAAAACTGTGACCACTGCTGTGACCACTACCGTGACCACAACTGTGACCACTGCAGTCACCACTACCGTGACCATAACTGTGACCACTGCTGTGACCACTACTGTGACCTCTACTGTGACAATTACTATGACCACTAATGCCACCAATACTGTGATCCCTACTGTGACCACCAATGTGACCACTGGTGTGGCCAATACTGTAACTGCTGCTGTGACCTCTACTGCCCCACTACTTTGACCACTACTGCAACCACTACTGTAACATCTTCTGTGACCAATACTGCCGTCACTGTTACCACTACTGCCGAAACTACTGTGATCACTGCTGTGACTACTGCTACCAATATTGTGATCAATGCTGTGAGCACTACTGTGACCATTACTGTGACGACTATTGTGACCACTGCTTTGATCACTGCTGTGACCACTACTGCCACCTCTATTGTGACGTCTACTGTGACCACTACTGCCGCCACTACTGTGACAACTACTGCCACCACTACTGTGAACACAACTGTGAACACGGCTGCTACCACTACTACCATCACTATATTACTGCGACCACTAATGCCCCACTGCTACTGTGATCAATACTGTTACCACTACTGTCACCATAACAGCCACCACCACTATTACCACAATCACCACACCCAACCACCACCATCACCATGACCACCAAAGACCACCACCACCGAAAACATCACCCACCACCATCACCAAAACCACCGCACCACTACTACCACAACTACACACCTCCAACACCAACACAAACCGTCAGCACCACCACGAACACAATAACCACTACCACCACCGCTACCACTACCACCATCGTTACCATAAACACTTCCACCACCACAACCACCACCACTAAAACCACCACTACCACAACTAAAACCAATACTACCACTGCCACTACTACCCCACCACCACTACTGCCATCACGATTATCACCACTACTACCACCACTACAACTACCACGACTACTCTTACCACCACCACTGTAACAACCACCACAACAGCAACCACTATCACTACCACCACTACTCTTGTCCTGATTATCACGGAGAAAGTTCACTCAGTACCAAGGACGCTGATGTGGGTCTGGCGGCGTGCATGTAGGGGATGGTGGTGGTGATGGTGGTGGTGGTGATGATGGTGATGGTGGTGGTGGTGATGGTGGTGGTGGTGATGGTGGTGGTGATGGTGGTGATGGTTATTACAACCCAGGTAATCAAGGCCTGATAACCTGGCCGTAAAGGGAGCTTGGAGCGAAAATAAACACAGCAGTAGTCTATAAATTATATTTTCCTTCTCCAAGTATGATTATAGGTATTTACAAGTATGTACACGACTTTGGAAAATAATTGTATCACGGTAATCAAGAGGCAAGACAACAGCCTAAAGACAGAGACAACCGTGATCAACCAGCAGCTGGATGAATCTGGCAAGAGTGAATCGTGAGTGCTACCACATCACCTTTGCAACTGTCAGACCCACATTATGATTGGCTGAACCAAGGTACTGATTTAACGATGGGGCCTCCTGAATCGTTAAACCCTTAACACCTGGTTCTCTGGTTGGGAGGCAGTCTATATGGTAGTGTGTACATACGCCGAATAAATGTAACGTACTCTTTGCATGCCACACCCCCACTCCAAAAGGGCTCTAATGGCCAGGACTAGGCTTCCACCTCCATGGGTAGAGTGCCGCCATGGCACGTTACAATAATGGAACCGCCTTTTCTCTCATCCATCCCACTCATTAGATAGAGCTCAACTTTTTTGCGACATAAAGTCAAACTCAAAACTTAAAGTGAGACAGTAGACAGTAGGGCTAACAAAGGTTCAAGACACCTGTGGACGGTAGCAGAATATCCCATCAAAAAAATTAAACATTATATATATACAAAGGGGGAAAAAAGAGCTGGTTCTACCCATATAGTCCCTAACACATCCTAACCTAAATATAAATGCGGGAAAGAGTATCAGCCAGCTTATTATGTCTGCCAGCAATATGAAATATTTTAATGTTGTAGGGTTGCAGCCTGAGACGCCACCTCATGAGTCTTGTGGTTCTTCATATTATAAAGATAGACCAGAGGGTTGTGGTCACTGTAGACTGTGACCATTTGAGATGACTGGCCCACGAAGACCTCGAAATGCTCTAATGCCAGTATCAGAGCGAGGGCTCCTTTTTCAATCGTGGAGTAGGCCCTCTGGTGTGGTTGATATTTGATTGAGTAATAAGCCACTGGCTGCAACCCATCGTCCCCAGATTGCAGAAGTACTGCCCCAGTATCCCTGAATGTTCGTACTTCAGTTTTCTTTGACTTCTCCTGAAGGGAAATTTGACAAGTGCTGTAATACAGGGGCCATCCCATACTCTACTTCTTTCTGGTTAATTTCCATAGGGATATTAGTAATTCTCCCTACTGGTTGGGGTTTTGTCGGGCAGTTAGGTTTGATGTGGCTGGGTTTATGACAATAGAAACATACTACCTCAAATTTAACTTTGGCTCCTTGCTGATTTTGTGGCTTACGCCACTAGGTTGACCATGAGTTGAGTAACGTGACTTAGTTAGCTGGCGTTGTAGTTCACCTTCATCCTGGCACTTCGTCCTCCAATCAGGATCTCTTCTTTGACGATCTCTGCTCATGCCAAGCTGTTGAGGAGAAAGATGAGACTGCTTGGACAAGCAAGAAGCGGTTAGTTTCGAAAGTATCAGCAAACCTGGCTGCTTGCAATGCAGTAGCCAACAAGTGATCTTGAAGGAAGACTCAAACCTCTGGTCCAACAGAGTCCAGCAGGTTATCCACCAAGGTTAACTGTACAAGGTCCCCGAAGTTAGCGACACCAGTTGCCTTTCAATTTCACTAATCGCTTCTAGCTCCTCTGGCCTCTCCTGGATCCTGTATGAGTCCTTTAACTTTAGCTCAATATTTTCCACTTCCCTGGTTAGCGCTTCCTTCCGTGTTTCAGATAATCTGGCATTCTTGAGGAGCTCAGTGATTCTCTGCCTTCTCCTGTAAAGGGAGCGTCTCTCTCTCTCTATAGTTTACTTCTCTTCTTTTTTCTTAGGGGAATATGCCTTGAACATACTTCACCTACCAGAAAGTTGATGTTTTTAAGGCACTGGTTAGGGTCCATGTAATTTAAGATATCTTCCCAACATGTTTCATTTAGGGCATAGTTTACCTGATCCCAGTTGATGTTCTTGTTGTTGAAGTTGAATTTGGTGAAGGTACCCTCATAGCTGTATGCGTTTTGCTGATCAGGACTCCTGTGTATGTTAGTCATCACCTACGTTGACAACACTAGAGCTCACTGCTCCAGCCAGTGATAACAACACTAGAGCTCACTGTTCTAGCCAGTGATAACAACACTAGAGCTCACTGCTCCAGCCAGTGATAACAACACTAGAGCTCACTGCCCCAGCCAGTGATAACAACACTAGAGCTCACTGCTCCAGCCAGTGATAACAACACTAGAGCTCACTGCTCCAGCCAGTGATAACAACACTAGAGCTCATTGCTCCAGCCAGTGATAACAACACTAGAGCTCACTGCTCCAGCCAGTGATAACAACACTAGAGCTCATTGCTCCAGCCAGTGATAACAACACTAGAGCTCATTGCTCCAGCCAGTGATAACAACACTAGAGCTCACTGTTCCAGCCATTGATAACAACACTAGAGCTCACTGCTCCAGCCAGTGATAACAACACTAGAGCTCATTGTTCCAGCCAGTGATAACACTAGAGCTCACTGCTCCAGCCAGTGATAACAACACTAGAGCTCACTGTTCCAGCCAGTGATAACAACACTAGAGCTCACTGCTCCAGCCAGTGATAACAACACTAGAGCTCACTGCTCCAGCCAGTGATAACAACACTAGAGCTCACTGCTCCAGCCAGTGATAACAACACTAGAGCTCACTGCTCCAGCCAGTGATAACAACACTAGAGCTCACTGCTCCAGCCAGTGATAACAACACTAGAGCTCACTGCTCCAGCCAGTGATAACAACACTAGAGCTCACTGCTCCAGCCAGTGATAACACTCGGAGGTAAGCACATATACGGAGCTATCACACTTCTCCGCTAACTATGATATCTGGCACGCCCTCGATAACTTTACTGACGTGTCAGATGTCGCATCTTATCTGACACACGAATGTCAGCCGAGTCAAACCACACCAGATCAAGTGACGTACCGCCAAGTACTCGTAGAGCAAGATAACAGTTTACTGAAGAAGGTTTCTTCCAGACAGCGTTTCCCCGGAGGAGAATTTTATCAAGTGATGGATTGACAAAGTTGAATTCGAGACGAAACGTTGTTGTCCCTGCCTAGGAAAATGAAGATTGACTCTAACTGGAGTTGACCTTTCTTTTAAGTCAGGGTGATTATGGTCATTATTTATTTGACTTTGAAGCCCATGAAGCGAATGTTTGTGGTGACCTGTGACAGAGAGGTCGCCTTGCAGCCTAATGAACCTATGTTCAATTTCCATGTGAAGCGAGACGTATAGATTAGTCTCCTTTCACCCGCTGCTCCTGTTCACCTAGCAATAAGTAGGTACCCAGGAGCTACTCGACAGTTGTGGGTGGTATCCCGGGTAAAAAGATATTCCTTAAGAGGGATCTTATAGTGGATGTCTGAATTGTTTTCCTCATTTTTTTCTCCAGCTTATCATTTTTTACTTCCTTCATAACTTGATAAAGCCTCAGCCAATTGGCTTGAAATATTCGTTTACTCTAACGTCAAACTTGGAACAGTTGGAATGTGTTCGAGGCCCATGGCCAGAGGTGTTGAACCGATCCCCAGCATCAACTCCAAAGCCTTCAACAACACAGCGTCAACTGTTTCTTCTAATTTGACGATGGCAGACTGTAATTCAAGTGTGTAAGAGCTGATCTGATAATTTTAAGTGAAAAATGGTGGGAAATTGTGTTTCTCCTTAATAAAGGTTAAATACATTTCTGTTTACCTCTTCTAGGCGACCTCAGTAATTAACAGCTGATGCATCTTACAGCCAGGACACATTAACTGTGGTTTGTATGCAAGCAAATTCTTCACCGTAGTAAAATATAAAAAAAAAAACTTGGAATCGTTGGAATAGCTGATGTAACAGGAGAGTGACTCTTAGTTTCTGTGATAAATAGCTTACCATTTTCCATGATAATATAGCTTCCCATTTTCGATATAACACAGCTTCCCACTTTCTATGAAAACATATTAAGAATAATTCTGTAGGAATTTCAGTACATGTAAGCAAGGAAAATTAAGTTTCTTTAAATATTGTATTTTTATTTTAACCCGTACAAATGCAACTTAATTCTTACCACTTGTGTGGCTTCCTGAGCCATGGTTCTTCCTGAGCCATGGTTCTTCCTGAGCCATGGTTCTTCCTAAGCCATGGTTCTTCCTGACCCAAGGTTCTTCCTGAGCCATGGTTCTTCCTAAGCCATGGTTCTTCCTGAGCCAAGGTTCTTCCTGAGCTATAGTTCTTCCTAAGCCATGGTTCTTCCTGAGCCATGGTTCTTCCTGAGTCATGGTTCTTCCTGAGCCAAGGTTCTTCCTGAGCCATGGTTCTTCCTGAGCCAAGGTTCTTCCTGAGCCAAGGTTTTTCCTGAGCCATGGTTCTTCCTGAGCCAAGGTTCTTCCTGACCCAAGGTTCTTCCTGAGCCAAGGTTCTTCCTGAGCCAAGGTTCTTCCTGAGCCATGGTTCTTCCTGAGCCATGGTTCTTCCTGAGCCAAGGTTCTTCCTGAGCCAAGGTTCTTCCTGAGCCATGGTTCTTCCTGAGCCAAGGTTCTTCCTGAGCCAAGGTTCTTCCTGAGCCAAGGTTCTTCCTGAGCCATGGTTCTTCCTGAGCCAAGGTTCTTCCTAATCCAAGGTTCAAGCAGTTATTAAGTTCCGTAAATCCTAATTTGCAATTTTTTTAATAAACAGTGTTATTTATTCAGTTACTAAGGAATGCTTCTTCTAATCGGCTTAAAACTATTTTTGTTGTATTCTATAAGATGATGATGCCCCATAAGTTTATTTTGAGTAAAAGCAAATTTGAAACTTTACTGAAATTGTTAAAAAACTTGGACTTGTTGAAATCGGATCGATTACCGGAGAATGCCTTTTCAGATCGGCTTCAAACAAAGCCCACCACTGGTGGGCTTTGTTTCCCACCACTGGTGGGCTTTGTTAGAAGAAAGTTTGGCATTCACTTTGAGCTGCATACGTTTCAGTTTGTAAATTTTAATAAATAAATTGTTTCTTTTAAAATAACTGGAAAATGTATTTTATGATCGGCTTCAAACCCTAAGCGCTGGTGTATTTTAATTGGAAATATTTTGTATTGATTCTCGGATTTGTGTGGAAAGGGGGGGGGGTGAAATTTGCCAATCTCTTTCAAAGCAATTTTATCAAACTGAATTTTCTTAAAAATAAAAAATAAAATACATTACCCTACAGAACTACAGAGAATTTAAGATAGAGAATATAAATGAGAAAAGAAAACTGAAAAAATACCAATAAATTCTCGTTTATATTACGTTTTTAAATTTAATGAGGACAGACTTTACTATTTTCAGAACATTCTCACCAACATTTTTTTTTTTATCTCTCTAAAATGTTTGTTCTTAACTCGAGAATATCTTATTGGTGTATTTGGGCAAGATTCATGCCACTACCTGCATGCCTACCTGGCATGCAGGTAGGCATGCAGGTAGGCATGCAGGTAGGCATGCAGGTAGGCATGCAGGTAGGCATGCAGGTGTAGGCATGCAGGTAGGCAGCAGAGTATGCAGGCATGAGAAGCAGCAGGTATCAGAGGCAGCAGGTAGGATGCGGAGTGCAGCATGCAGGTAGGGATGCAGGTAGGCATGATGTAGGTATGCAGAGATGAGGTGAGGCATCGAGGCATGCAGGTAGGCATCGGTGTGCATGGGTAGGATGCAGGTAGGCATGCAGGTAGGCATGCAGGTGCGCATGCGTGTATGCAGGTGCATGCAGGTAGGCATGCAGGTAGGCATGCAGGTAGGCATGCAGGTAGGCATGCAGGTAGTGCATGCAGGTAGGCTATGCAGGTAGGCATGCAGGTAGGATGCAGGTAGGCATATGGCATGCAGGTAGGCATGCAGGTAGGCATGCAGGTAGGTATGCAGGTAGGCATCGTAGGCATGCAGGTAGGCATGCAGGTAGGCAGTGAGGCATGCAGGTAGGATGCAGGTAGGCATGCAGGTAGGCATGCAGGTAGGATGCAGGTAGGGCATGTAGTGGCATGCAGGTAGGTGCTGCATGCAGGTAGTAGGCATGCAGGTAGGTGTAGCAGGTAGGCATGCAGGTGTGCAGGTACATGGTGCAGCAGCAGGTGGGCATGCAGGTGGATGCAGGTAGGCATGCAGGTAGGCATGCAGGTAGGCATGCAGGTAGGCATGCAGGTAGGCATGCAGGTAGGCATGCAGGTAGGCATGCAGGTAGGCATGCAGGTAGGCATGCAGGTAGGTATGCAGGTAGGCATGCAGGTAGGCATGCAGGTAGGCATGCAGGTAGGCATGCAGGTAGGCATGCAGGTAGGCATGCAGGTAGGCATGCAGGTAGGTATGCAGGTAGGCATGCAGGTAGGCATGCAGGTAGGCATGCAGGTAGGCATGCAGGTGATGCAGGTAGGCATGCAGGTGAGGATGCAGGTAGGCATGCAGGTAGGCATGCAGGTAGGCATGCAGGAGGCATGCAGGTAGGTGCAGGTAGGCATGCGGTGAGGCATGCAGGTGCTAGGCATGCAGGTAGGCATAAGGCATGCAGGTAGAGGTATGCAGGTAGGCATGCAGGTAGGATGCAGGTGGCATGCAGGGATGCAGGTAGCAGGCAGTGGCATGCAGGTAGGCATGCAGGTATGGCATGCAGGTAGGCATGCAGGTAGGCATGCAGGTAGGCATGCAGGTAGGCAGCAGGTAGGCATGCAGGTAGGCATGCAGGTAGGATGCAGGTAGGATGCAGGTAGGCATGCAGGTAGGCATGCAGGTAGGGTATGCAGGTAGGCATGCAGGTAGGCATGCAGGTAGTATGCAGTAGCATGCAGGAGGCATGCAGGTAGGCATGCAGGTAGGATGCAGTGGATGCAGGTAGGATGCAGGTAGGCATGCAGGTAGGTATGCAGGTAGGCATGCAGGTAGGATGCAGTGTAGGCATGCAGGTAGGCATGCAGGTAGGCACTCAGGTAGGCATGCAGGTAGGTATGCAGGTAGGCATGCAGGTAGGCATGCAGGTAGGTATGCAGGTAGGCATGCAGGTAGGCATGCAGGTAGGTATGCAGGTAGGCATGCAGGTAGGATGCAGGTAGGTATGCAGGTAGGCAGCAGGCAGGTGAGTGGCATGCAGGTAGGTATGCAGGTAGGCATGCAGGTGGGCATGCAGGTAGGCATGCAGGTAGGCATGCAGAGGAGGCATGCAGGTAGGCATGCAGGTGGGCATGCAGGTAGGCATGCGGAGGCATGCAGGTATGCAGGTAGGCATGCAGGTAGGATGCAGGTAGGCATGCAGGTGAGGCATGCAGGTAGGCATGCAGGTAGGCATGCAGGAGGCATGCAGGTAGGTATGCAGGTAGGATGCAGGTAGGCATGCGGTAGAGGCATGCAGGTAGGCATGCAGGAGGTATGCAGGTAGGCATGCAGGTAGGCATGCAGGTGAGGTATGCAGGTAGGCATGCAGGTGGCATCAGGAGGGCATGCAGGTAGGCATGCAGGTAGGCATGCAGGTAGGCATGCAGGTAGGATGCAGGTAGGCATGCAGGTAGGCATGCAGGTAGGCATGCAGGTAGGCATGCAGGTAGGCATGCGGTAGCATGCAGGTAGGCATGGCAGGATGCGGTGCATGCAGGTAGGCATGCAGGTAGGCATGCAGGTAGGCATGCAGGTAGGCATGCAGGTAGGCATGCAGGTAGGCATGCAGGTAGGCATGCTATTCCCAGTTTTGTTTCCCTGTGATAACTGGAGTAAACCTCCTGTGATCGGCTACGATATTGTCAACATTGTTGTCTCCTACAATAAACAACATTGTTGTCTCCTACAATAAACAACATTATTGTCTCCTACAATAAACAACATTATTGTATCCTACAATAAACAACATCGTTGTCTCCTACAATAAACAACATCGTTGTCTCCTACAATAAACAACATTATTGTCTCCTACAATAAACAACATTGTTGTCTCCTACAATAAACAACATTATTGTCTCCTACAATAAACAACATCGTTGTCTCCTACAATAAACAACATCGTTGTCTCCTACAATAAACAACATTATTGTCTCCTACAATAAACAACATTGTTGTCTCCTACAATAAACAACATTATTGTCTCCTACAATAAACAACATCGTTGTCTCCTACAATAAACAACATCGTTGTCTCCTACAATAAACAACATTATTGTCCCCTACAATAAACAACATTATTGTCTCCTACAATAAACAACATTGTTGTCTCCTACAATAAACAACATTATTGTCTCCTACAATAAACAACATTATTGTCTCCTACAATAAACAACATTGTTGTCTCCTACAATAAACAACATTATTGTCTCCTACAATAAACAACATTGTTGTCCCCTACAATAAACAACATTATTGTCTCCTACAATAAACAACATTGTTGTCTCCTACAATAAACAACATTATTGTCTCCTACAATAAACAACATTATTGTCTCCTACAATAAACAACATTGTTGTCTCCTACAATAAACAACATTGTTGTCTCCTACAATAAACAACATTATTGTCTCCTACAATAAACAACATTGTTGTCTCTTACAATAAACAACATTATTGTCTCCTACAATAAACAACATTATTGTCTCCTACAATAAACAACATTGTTGTCTCCTACAATAAACAACATTGTTGTCTCCTACAATAAACAACATTGTTGTCTCTTACAATAAACAACATTGTTGTCTCCTACAATAAACAATATTATTGTCAGAGATTACAATAGAATTCGTCTTCAGTTCTGCTTGAGAGCTAATGCTTTTTAGTGGAAGGCTGGAATAAGTTTAGCCTAGTGTGTGTGTGTGTACTAAATAGCAATTTTGATTGACAAGAACTGGGATATTAGTGTCCATGTGATAACTTATAAATATTGTATCTCATTCGCTTCAGATATGCTCTGCTAATACTTAACTGCATTGGAAATTTTTGGCGCACTCTGTATAAATCTTTCAGTGAGCACTGACGTACAGGGTCCTGTGTTTATACAATACTGGGACACCTTTCTCGCATCTGGCAGCGCCCGAAATACGTCTAGTTACCTAAAATACTCGAATAAACCACACTAGTTGACCTTTGTGCCGCCAAACCTGGTAGAATTATCTCTGCTAACTTGAAGTATACCCGGGGGGGGGGGAGAGACGAAGGGCAGCGTGGACAGCTGATGCTCATTAGATTAATCCCGTTAAAATCACTTTTCCTAGAAACCTTTTAAAGATAACTCTACAACATGTTTTGCGTTATATAAATTGTAGCCTCTACTTCACATACCCTTTAACATTTATGTGTTACTTAAACTAATTTTAAGGCAATTGCTCAGTTTCACGAGCACCTGCAGTAGCACATCTATAACAAGACTGTAGTACATTTTGTACTCTCATTCACGTATAATAACAAGACTGTAGTACATTTTGTACTCTCATTCACGGATCTATAACAAGACTGTAGTACATTTTGTACTCTCATTCACGGATCTATAACAAGACTGTAGTACATTTTGTACTCTAATTCACGGATAATAACAAGACTGTAGTACATTTTGTACTCTCATTCACGGATAGTAACAAGACTGTAGTACATTTTGTACTCTCATTCACGGATAGTAACAAGACTGTAGTACATTTTGTACTCTCATTCACGGATAGTAACAAGACTGTAGTACATTTTGTACTCTCATTCACGGATAGTAACAAGACTGTAGTACATTTTGTACTCTAATTCACGGATAGTAACAAGACTGTAGTACATTTTGTACTCTCATTCACGGATAATAACAAGACTGTAGTACATTTTGTACTCTCATTCACGGATAATAACAAGACTGTAGTACATTTTGTACTCTCATTCACGGATAGTAACAAGACTGTAGTACATTTTGTACTCTCATTCACGGATAGTAACAGTCAGAATTAAACACCGAGAAAAGAGAGTAGACACAGTAATAACTTGTAATGTGAACACATTCCTTCACCAGTCCTGTGTATATTAAATACAGTATTTACGATAATACTCAATATAACTGACTCACGAAATCGTAATGACATAAAATCGTGTTATTACGATTTCGTGAGTCATGATGACGGTTTTGAGGAGAGTTCGTCACGGCCACGCTGGCGGCAGTGGTGGCCTATGCTAACCTCCCTATGGTGTATAAATATACCTAGTTGGAGGAATCTTATTGTAGCCAGTTGGCCCAGTGGCTAGCGCGTCGGTCTGGAGTTTTACGACTCTCTGACCGCGAGTTCTAACCCCGCCCGTGGTATAATTTGATAGTCAATATAAGCCAGTTTGTCAGTAATAAATGGAAAGTACTCTGAGACCACAAAGAGAGAATACACCGTGGTAAGAAGCCAAGGCAGGCAGCAATGTAATGAGGGTCACTTGTTGACCTAAGATATGACTGATTGGATCCATCAGACAAGTTAATCAAATCAGACAACCTTCCCCAGAAAGGTAACATGTCAGGGCACATCAGTGGTCACTAGACCAGCTAGATCAAAGGGTCTTAACCTTTTTACGATATCAGACCCCCAGTGGATTGCCCAATATGTCCCCATACCCCTTCACCAGACCATCACCATCAACAGCCCTGTTAGGTACCAGTATAACAGCCCTGTTAGGTACCAGTATGACTTCACAAGATGTCAATAGTTTGGTATTTCTTTGTATATGGAGAGCTAGCAACACAACACCTCATTATTTATTCTAATATTACAACAACTTTTTTTAAATTGTTCAGAGATCGAGTCCCATATCGCCATTATTTGGTTCCTATACCCCCATTATTTTGATCCCATTCCCCATCATTTGGTTCTCATACCCCCATTATTTGGTTCTCATACCCCATCATTTGGTTCCTATAACCCCCATTATTTGGTTCCCATATCCTCATTATTTGGCACTCATACCCCATTATTTGGTTCCAATACCCCCAATATTTGGTTCTCATACCCCCATCATTCGGTTCATATACTCCCCATTATTTCTGTTTATTTGGTTCCCATTCTACATTATTTGGTTTCCATTCCATTATTTGGTTCCATTACCCCCATTATTTGGTTTCCATACCCCCCAGAGGTATGGATACCCCGGTTAAGACCCCTGAGCTAGAGTTTACACCAGCACTAGATGTTGGTGGCCACTATGCTGGCAGCGGCAAACATGACTTATGTTCTGCGATAAAACGTGTGAGTGTGTGTGTGTGTGTGTTAGTTAGTTAGTTACCATTTTGTCCTAGGCACATGTCGATTAGACACTAGGCCTGTTGTATATATGTGTGTGTGTGTGTGTGTGTAACGAAACACTTCGAAATGTTTCTGCCCCGCCGGGAATTGAACCCGGGCCCTCCGTGCGTGAAGCAAGAGCGCTAGCCACCATGCCATCTGTGTGTATGTGTGTGTGTACTCACCTAGTTGTGGTTGCAGGGGTCGATTCATAGCTCCTGGCCCCGCCTCTTCACTAGCCGCTACTGGGTAATACTCCCTGCGCCATGAGCTTTATCATACCTCTTATTAAAGCTATGTATGGAACCTGCCTCCACTACATCGCTTCCCAAACTATTCCACTTCCTGACCACTCTGTGACTGAAGAAATACTTCCTAACATCCCTGTGATTCATCTGAGTCTTCAACTTCCAACTGTGTCCCCTTGTTGCTGTGTCCCATCTCTAGAACATTCTGTCCCTGTCCACCTTGTCAATTCCTCTCAGTATTTTATATGTCGTTATCATGTCCCCCCTATCTCTCCTGTCCTCCAGTGTCGTCAGGTCGATTTCCCTTAACCTCTCCTCGTAGGACATACCCCTTAGCTCCGGGACTAGTCGTGTTGCAAACCTTTGCACTTTCTCTAGTTTCTTTACGTGTTTGGCTAGGTGTGGGTTCCAAACTGGTGCTGCATACTCCAGTATGGGCCTAACGTACACAGTGTACAGAGTCCTGAACGATTCCTTATTAAGATGTCTGAATGCTGTTCTTAGGTTTGCTAGGCGCCCGTATGCTGTAGCAGTGATTTGGTTGATGTGCGCCTCAGGAGATGTGCCTGGTGTTATACTCACCCCAAGATCTTTTTTCTTGAGTGAGGTTTGTAGTTTCTGGCCCCCTTGACTGTACTCCGTCTGCGGTCTTCTTTGCCCTTCCCTAATCTTCATGACTTTGCACTTGGTGGGGTTGAACTCAAGGAGCCAGTTTCTAGACCAGGCTTGCATCCTGTCCAGATCCCTTTGTAGTTCTGCCTGGTCCTCGTCCGATTGAATTCTTCTCATCAACTTCACATCATCTGCAAACAGGGACACTTCGGAGTCTATTCCTTCCGTCATGTCGTTCACAAATACCAGAAACAGCACCGGTCCTAGGACTGATCCCTGTGGCACCCCGCTCGTTACAGGTGCCCACTCTGACACCTCGCCACGTACCATGACTCTGTGTGTGTGTGTGTGTGTGTGTGTGTGTATGTGTGTGTGTGTGTGTGTGTGTGTGTGTGTGTGTGTGTGTGTGTGTGTGTGTGTGTGTGTGTACCACAACTTCCCCAGCGGTCACGCAGGTCAGCCCTGTCTGCACTGTGTACTCTCCAGTGCTCTCTCCCGTGCTCTCTCCCGTGCTCTCTCCCGTGCTCTTTCCCGTGCTCTCTCCCGTGCTCTCTCCCGTGCTCTCACGTGCTCTCTCCCGTGCTCTCCTTTGCTCTGTCCCGTACTCCCTACCGTGCTCTCCCGTGCCCATTTGTCCGTGCTACTCTCAGGATAAGTTTTTAAATTCGTACTTGCACTGGTTGGTTGGTTGGTGAGGTTTAAAGCCTATCTGCTACACTATGATCATAAGCCAACACGTTATACTTACACCACCAGGCAAGAATAATTTCTTCTTACCTTAAACACAAACCAGTTTTACAGGTCAAGAGCTGTTATCTAACCTCAACTCATTTCAAAGTCCCAGCTGTAAGTTATACTACCATCCCCAGGCTGCCACCCACACCAGTCGACGAACACGCAGGCACCTACTTGCTGCTAGGTGAACAGGGACAGCAGGTGTAAGGTGACTAATACTCATGTACCTACTTACTGCTAGGTGAACAGAGACAGCAGGTGTAAGGAAATATATCCAACGTTTTTACCCGTGCCGAGGATCGAACCACGGACACTGAGTGAGTGAGGTAAGTGCGTTGCCAACTGAGCCACGGGATCCGTAAAATTATATAGATAATTATATATAAACAATTATATAGTAAGTGTGAGGGAAGATCCCTTAAAAAAGTGTTGGTTATGATTGTTCAGACACCCAGGAACCATTAGCGTGTTACCGCCCGCACTACCATCTAGCGGGCTGAGGCTAAACTCCAGTTCCTCGGGTCTGATTTGCATTAATTTCTACTACTGGTAGTATTAGCCTTACCTGGTGTGGGTTGAAGTTTGGAGAATCACTTCACCTCCTGTCTTCCCCTGATCAGGTAAGGTGATCTACCCGGAGTGTTATTGTTCATTGTTACTGATTTACCTGGTTACCAGTGATGACATTGAAGTTGAATACCAACCTTTGTAGCCAGTGTTGTTGTCTTTATTATCAGCTCTGCTGCTGGCCTGGTCAACCAGGGTAGACGCTTGTTAATTGGAGCAAGATCCCTGTCTACAGGACGTAGTGGGACATTACGACCCCAAAGGACCCCAATGGAAATAAGTCACTCTGTCTGACTTTTTGGGTTATCCTGGGTTCTCTACACATATGCTGCTATGTATGATAATCTATGTAAATGTATTTGTGTATACCTGAATAAACTTACTTACTTACGACTCCTCATCTCTTTGAAATCTGAAGTCCTGAAGTGCTGTACTGCGACCAAGTATTGACAGGACTTGCCACAACATGGGACCAACATTGCCACGAACACCTTGGAGTATACCTGGAGAGAGTTCCGGAGGTCAACGTCCCCGCGGCCCGGTCTGTGACCAGGCCTCATGGTGGATCAGGGCCTGATCAACCAGGCTGTTACTGTTGGCCGCACGCAGTCCAACGTACGAACCACAGCCTGGCTGGTCAGGTACCGACTTTAGGTGCCTGTCCATTTCTTCTGAAAACCTCACAGAAGACCATCCTGGGTATAAGATACTCCTGGAACATCACAGAAGACCATCCTGGGTATAAGATACTCCTGGAACCTCACAGAAGACCATTCTGGGTATAAGATAATCCTGGAACTTCACAGAAGACCATCCTGGGTATAAGATACTCCTGGAACATCACAGAAGACCATCCTGGAACATCACAGAAGACCATCCTGGAACATCACAGAAGACCATCCTGGAACATCACAGAAGACCATCCTGGAACATCACAGAAGACCATCCTGGAACATCACAGAAGACCATCCTGGAACATCACAGAAGACCATCCTGGAACATCACAGAAGACCATCCTGGAACATCACAGAAGACCATCCTGGAACATCACAGAAGACCATCCTGGAACATCACAGAAGACCATCCTAGGTATAAGATACTCCTGGAACATCACAGAAGACCATCCTGGAACATCACAGAAGACCATCCTGGAACATCACAGAAGACCATCCTGGAACATCACAGAAGACCATCCTGGAACATCACAGAAGACCATCCTGGAACATCACAGAAGACCATCCTGGGTATTAGATACTCCTGGAACATCACAGAAGACTATCCTGGAACATCACAGAAGACCATCCTGGAACATCACAGAAGACCATCCTGGGTATAAGATACTCCTGGAACATCATACTGGAACCTCAGAGGCCAATTTTATTTTATTTATTTTAATTAAAATCCTTGTAAAATTATCTTAGTTATTATACCTCAAGTTATTCATTATTTATTTTTCCATTGTTTTGTCGAGGCGGAAGCCGTTTCCCTGACGGTAAGTTCCAGTTTATAATATCAATAATTTTTAGGATTTCATTATACGCTTGAAAATCTTTTAATTTGTATTTAATAAATAACATTTTTATTATATATAAAAGTAATTTCATTTAGATTTTCATGTTTTTATTTGTTTATATCCTTAAAGGCGGTCAACACTATAAGTGAAGGAGGTGGAGGGGATGGTAGGGGAGGTGGGGTGGTGGGGTGAGGAGTGGTAGGGGATGTGGGGTGGTGGGTGTTAGGGGCGGTAGGGAAGTAGAGGTGATGGTGATGGGGTCTACCTTGAGGGTATTCCGGGGATCAACTCCTCCGCGGCCCGGTCTACGACCAGGCCTCCTGGTGGAACAGGGCCAGATCAATCAGACTGTTACTGCACCGACTTTAAAGTATCTGTCCAGCTCCCTCTTGAAGGCAGCCAGGGGCCTATTGATAATTCCCCTTATGCATGGTGGGAGGCTGTTGAACAGTCTTGGGCCCCGGACACTTATGGTGTTTTCGCTAAGTGTACCAATGGAGCCCCTACTTTTCATTGGTGGTATTTTGCACCGCCTGACCAGTCTTTTACTTTCGTAGGGAGTGATTTCTGTGTGCAGATTAGGGACCATTCCTTTTAGGATTTTCCAAGTGTAGATTATGATGTATCTCTCTCGCCTGCGTTCCAGCGAGTACAAGTCAAGTGCTTCCAGGCGTTCCCAGTAGTTAAGGTGTTTGATGGAACTTATACGTGCAGTAAAGGTTCTCTGTACATTCTCTAGATCTGCAATTTCACCTGCCTTGAATGGAGATGTTAATGTACAGCAGTATTCTAGCCTAGAGAGAACAAGTGATTTAAAAAGGATCATCATTGGCTTAGCATCTCTTGTCTTGAATGTTCTCATTATCCATCCTATCAGTTTCCTCGCAGATGTGGATGCATTCTGTTTTTCTTCCAGTGCATCCAAGACCATATCATAGTGGTCCAGTAGTTGCGAGAGGCAGGAGCGACCTGCTCTGAACCCATGTTGCCCTGGATTGTGCAATTTTTGGGAATCCAAGTGGTTTGTAATCGTGCTTCTTAGAACTCTTTCAAAGATTTTAATGATGTGGGACTTTAGGGCTATAACCGTTGTTTTTAGTGACTGTGGAATTTCACACATGTCTAAGCTCTTTCTTCATAGTATATTTAGGGCAGTTCTTAATGAACACAGAGTTCCACGAGTCTGGGCCTGGGGTTGGGTGCATGGGCATGTTGTCAATGGCTTTCTCAAAATGTATCGTAGTTAGGGTAATGTCGGAAACCTGGCATACATTGATGGAGTTTTGAGGTTCATTCATGAAAAAATAATTTGGATTGTCGATCTTCAGACTGATTAGTGACTCGCTAAACACAGAGTCGTATTGGGTTTTCACTATCTCACTCATTTCTTTGTTGTCATCTGTGTAAGTCTTGTCTGAGCAGGGGCCCGATACTGGATGTGGTATTTGCCTTGTTTTTGGCATATTGTGATCGGAATTAGTTGTTTTTTATATTATGTTTCTTACCAGGTCCTCATTATTTGTGAAGATAAGGTCAAGTGTGTTTTCCAGTCTTGTTGGTTCCACTATCTGCTGACTTAGGGTGTGTTTATAGCAGAAATTTAGTAACTTATGTGTATGTGACTTTTCATCTGCGCTGCTTCCAGGGATTGTTTCTGCTTTAACATTATTTGCTACATTCTTCCATTTCTGTATGCCTTAGGCTGAATTCACCAAGCAGTAAGGTGTTTGAGGATGGAGCTGGAAGGCTTTCCAGACAGTAATCAATTTTCAGTAGCTGTTCCTTGAAGTGTTGGGAGGTTGCGTCTGGTGGCTTGTATACAACCACCATGACTGGGTGTTGGTTCTCGATCTTTATTGTTAGAAATTCATCATTTGTAGTGTTCAGCAGCTCTGTGGAGGAGTGGTAGTGGAGGTGGGGTAGTTGGCGAGGTGGGGTGGTTGGGGAGGGATGGTAGGGGAGGTGGGGTGGAGACACTTGTTGCTTGGGTGTCAAAACTTGCAACACCAGATATAATAAGACAAAGTTTTGCCCTCTCGTACTTTATCAAATCATGACTTGTTTAAACTTTACAGAGAGCGACACACTGTCCCAGTTAAAGGTTGTTACTTTAACTGGGCCAGCTTGTGTTTTTATGGTCACCTTTGTCTCTAAAACCAGGAGCTGGACTAGTCACTGTAGTTGTGAAGGCGCACCATACTTGTCCAAGCTAGTGTGTTACACGAAGGCACAATAAGGGATTCATCACATCAACACCATACGCTCATCACAGTAGTGAAACATCCACACCATACTCTCGTCACAGTAGTTAAACATCCACACCATACGCTCGTCACAGTAGTGAAACATCCACACCATACGCTCGTCACAGTAGTGAAACATCCACACCATACGCTCGTCACAGTAGTTAAACATCCACACCATACGCTCGTCACAGTAGTGAAACATCCACACCATATGCTCGTCACAGTAGTGAAACATCCACACCATATGCTCGTCACAGTAGTTAAACATCCACACCATACGCTCGTCACAGTAGTGAAACATCCACACCATACGCTCATCACAGTAGTGAAACATCCACACCATACGCTCGTCACAGTAGTTAAACATCCAAACCATACGCTCGTCACAGTAGTGAAACATCCACACCATATGCTCGTCACAGTAGTGAAACATCCACACCATATGCTCGTCACAGTAGTTAAACATCCACACCATACGCTCGTCACAGTAGTGAAACATCCACACCATATGCTCGTCACAGTAGTTAAACATCCACACCATACGCTCGTCACAGTAGTGAAACATTCACACCATACGCTCATCACAGTAGTTAAACATCCACACCATACGCTCGTCACAGTAGTTAAACATCCACACCATATGCTCGTCACAGTAGTTAAACATCCACACCATACGCTCGTCACGGTAGTGAAACATCCACACCATACGCTCGTCACAGTAGTTAAACATTCACACCATACGCTCGTCACAGTAGTTAAACATTCACACCATACGCTCGTCACAGTAGTGAAACATCCACACCATACGCTCGTCACAGTAGTTAAACATCCACACCATACGCTCATCACAGTAGTGAAACATCCACACCATACGCTCGTCACAGTAGTTAAACATCCACACCATACGCTCATCACAGTAGTGAAACATCCACACCATACGCTCGTCACAGTAGTTAAACATCCACACCATACGCTCATCACAGTAGTGAAACATCCACACCATACGCTCGTCACAGTAGTTAAACATCCACACCATACGCTCGTCACAGTAGTGAAACATCCACACCATACGCTCGTCACAGTAGTTAAACATCCACACCATACGCTCATCACAGTAGTGAAACATCCACACCATACGCTCGTCACAGTAGTTAAACATCCACACCATACGCTCGTCACAGTAGTGAAACATCCACACCATATGCTCGTCACAGTAGTGAAACATCCACACTATATGCTCGTCACAGTAGTTAAACATCCACACCATACGCTCGTCACAGTAGTGAAACATCCACACCATATGCTCGTCACAGTAGTTAAACATCCACACCATACGCTCGTCACAGTAGTGAAACATTCACACCATACGCTCATCACAGTAGTTAAACATCCACACCATACGCTCGTCACAGTAGTTAAACATCCACACCATATGCTCGTCACAGTAGTTAAACATCCACACCATACGCTCGTCACAGTAGTGAAACATCCACACCATACGCTCGTCACAGTAGTTAAACATTCACACCATACGCTCGTCACAGTAGTTAAACATTCACACCATACGCTCGTCACAGTAGTGAAACATCCACACCATACGCTCGTCACAGTAGTTAAACATCCACACCATACGCTCGTCACAGTAGTGAAACATCCACACCATACGCTCGTCACAGTAGTGAAACGGAACAACACAATATCGTCATCACTGTTGCGTAGACGGTGACGCTGCGTAAGGTCGTGAAAGTAGTATTGTAAATGTTGTCGGGGAGTTGAGTATATTGTTTTTTTTTGTAGGGAGGTTTATAGCAGCTTAATGAGTCATCTACCACACCTCTCTCACAAATGGAAGGACCCGGGTTCAGTCTTGGGTGGGCTCAGACTAAACTCTCCTAAAATTTGGAATTCCCTCTTGAAGATGCAAAAAGATGCCTTCAGCCACCAGCTTTAGAAACACAGTGAAAGAACACCTCATCAATCTAACTCAAACTCTACTTTCACAATTATGCTTAAGCTTGATGCATCCATAATAACTATATCTAATTTTTTTTGAGGGGGTTATCCTAGGTAATTTACACTATGTATGATAATCGTACTTATGTATACATGTGCCTAAATAAACTTACTTATTAAAATCACATTTATCAGCAAAATGTGCCAACATATGTAGTAACTGTGCCAACATATGTAGTAACTGTGCCAACATATGTAGTAACTGTGCCAACATATGTAGTAACTGTGCCAACATATGTAGTAACAAGATATTTCTCTACCTCAGTATTCCTCAATACAACTCTTGTAACAAATTCTTAATACAAGATCTCAAAATATCAAAATGCATATAGCAAATTACCACACTATATAAATGTCAACTACGGTAAACTACAGCACGCTAGTAAACTACTTTATTTGTCTCATTGTCTAGCAGTTATAAGTTAATTTTGGGGCTGGAAGAAATACTCTGCATAACAAGGAACTTTGTGTAAAGTAATTTATATACGTATATCATTTACTCCAGTGTTAATTATATTTCTGTACTCCACTTTATAGGAATAAAGTCTATTTTTATTTATTTGCTTGTTTGTTTTCTTTATTAGTACTTCAGTTCATCTAGTACTGACTGGGTACCTAGTAGTCAGTCCAGGGTTACAGGTGCGTCTGAGACAACCCAGCACTTTGGGTTATCCTGGGGTACAACCTCGGGAACCCAATGTTTTCCTTACCTATTTGATTATCCTATTATTAATTAATATATTATTATTATTATTATTACTATTTTATTATTATTATTATTATTATTATTATTATTATTATTATTATTATTATTATTATTATTATTATTATTATTATTATTATTATTATTATTATTATTATTATTTCACTGAAAACTATAAATCATTAATGGTCATGCGGTGCCATAACACTGTGCCAGTCTGTAGGAAGAGTATTGCAGCATCACTAAGTGTCTTGACGTGGAAGGCATTTGAGGGTCTGGTCCCAAATCTTCACGCTACCATGACAACATACTCGAGTGAGAGCTATGGAGAAAATATATAAACTCAGTGAAAAAGCAGGGGCGCCGTGGGCACAATAAGAAAACATTAAACAACATCCGTGGTCCCAGACTGCCTAACACTATACCACAATATATAAAAAACACTGCCGGAACAAACGTGGAAGTATTCAAGAGAAAAGTGGACAAAGTCCTCTGCCAAGTGCCGAATCAACCAGGGGGCGCTGGATAGGTGTGCCATCAGGCCACCAGCAGCAACAGCCTGGTTGATCAGACAGGCACTAGACAAACCTGGCCCAGGGCCGGGACCTGGAGTAGGAAACCTCTCGAAACCCTTCAAAGGTTTACCAAAGATGTGGGTTGTTGCAGGAGGAGATCGAGGTGGTAACTAGTGGAGAGTGAACATTAAATGCATCAGGGCCGCCGACTCAACCTGCCCCGTCTGGCCAGAGACCTTAAATAATTTATATCTAAATGCCTCAAGATTTCGCTGCCCTCAATATATTAATTAATTCAGATGTATTTGATCCCGACGCTGCCTTGCCTCAGTAAATCAGGTGTCGTGTCACTGTAGAAATATTTGAACGACAGTATGTTGTAGAGATTGTGGTATACACTGTATGTTGCATTTTGTAGAGATCTTGGTATAGTAGTATGTGCTATGCTGTCTAGATATTGATAAGGCAGTAAGGGGTAATGAAAGTACGGGTAAATAGGGAAGTCTTCACAGAAGTAGACTTAGATGTGCGTTTGGCATGAGAATTGGCGGGAGAGAATGAACTGACAAGAAAATACAATTCAGAGGCTAGAAATTGAGAAGTAAAGATGTGGATGCCAGGAAAGAATGAAGAAACAAGAGTTCTTGACAGATGAATGTGCATGCCAGTTACAGAACGACTGACATGAATATCAACAAATAGAAACGATGAATTGAAGTGCCACTCAACTTACTACTTCAGGGATAGATAGAGAAAAGGAGTTAAGGGTTGGAAAAGAGTCGAGTCGAGTGTCCAGAGAGCAAGTGCATCACCAGCATAGTGAAGCTAGAGAGAACATACACTAATAGTGGGACATAAAACTGTTTTCAAAAATTCCTTATACAACAAGGAATAGCGGTGAGTCCACAGCAATCCCAGAATAAGATCAAGGACAGTAGCTGGAATGTGGAGATACATTGGCCTATATTGTTCTTCCACTCTGAGAGAAATGAGAACATTATGAGGAGGAACATTAGTAAGGAGTCAAGGTCAAGATGTAGAGGCGCTCGTTCAGTGACATCAGAAGAGTGACGGAAATAAACAACAAAAACAAGAAAAGGAGTAAGAGAATTTTAGGAAAGCAGAAGCCATGAGAACGTAAGATACTCTTCCTACATTAACAACTAAAGAATAATCGAAGCAGTATAACAGTGTGCAGAACACAGCGAGTGGAAGGTATTCAGTGTCACAAGTCAGAGGCAGTTTTATATTAATATAAGAACTCGAGGGTCGCAAGATACACGACTGGACATTCCTGCTCAGGAGGTAATGATGGGGCACAGAGTAACACCAGCCTCGTGGTGGCCTTTAACAACACCTTAATAACACGGCAGAGAGGGACAGCTAACACAGAAATGTCTGCCAAGGTCAAAGCTAAGTGGCCTTGAAGCACCGTTACTCTCAGATATATTGTACCCAAGGTTATACTTAAGATATTATAACATACACAAGCTCATACTCCAGATATACAGTAACATACCCAAGGCCGTACGGGAGATATACTACAGTATACCCAGAGTCATATCCAACACATATACCCAAGAAAGTCATAACTACCATGGTAAATTTGCTATGTGATACCGACACTTTGATGAGAAAAATTACTTAAAATGGAAACTTCAGGACATTTTACTGGAAACGTATTGGTCCTGGTACACTGGTCGCTCCTAATATACACATGTATAGACAGACAACTTGTATTAATGAGATAATGTCGATATTTTGCGTAGTTTTAAGTAAATTTCTTTATGAATGTTGTCGAGGTTAGGTTACGCTGGGTACTTTAGATTAGGTTAGGTTAGAACAAGTTATATTAAATAAAGTTAGTCTAGGTAAGTTATGTTTGATTTACTTAGGCTAGGTCTATCTACCTGGAAGGAGTTCCGGGGGTCAAAGTCCAGTGGAGACGTTGCCACGATTTTGGGTCTTGTTAAAAAAAAAAAAAAAAAGATTGAATTGTCAGTCTTGAGTCTGATAAAAGACTCACTAAACACAGTCATATTAAGAATTCCATATCCTACTCATATCTTTGCTGTCATCAGTGTAAGTCTTGTCTGGTTTAAGCAAGAGACACAATAATGGACGGTGGTTTTTGCCTTACCTTTGGCATATGAAAAGAAATATTTGAGATATCTTTCAGTTTCATTTATGGCTTTTAGCTCCTGTGTCTCCTGGGTCCTATAAGATTTACTTTAGTTCAATATTTTTTATTTTCCTAGTCAGTGTTTCCTTCCGCATTTCAGACTGGCTAGGCCTTTTGAGAAGCTCTATGATTCTTCATCTCTGCCTGTAAAGGGGGCATTTCTCTCTTTCTAGTTTACATCTTCTCTTATTTTTCCTTCGGGGAATGTGCATTGAAGATACTTCAACTGCCACAGAGTTTATCCTTTCTAGACACTTGTTGGGATCCATGTCACTTAAAATATCTTCCCAACATGTTTCATTATTTATATGATCCCACTTGATCTTCTTGATGTTAAAATTAAATTTTGTGAAGGCAGCCTCATAGATGTTTACATTTTGCTGATCATGGCCTCTGTGCACACAAGTTGAATTTCGATTAGGTTGTTATCTGAATTAACTGTCTTCGATATTGTTATATTTCGTACCAGGTCATCATTATTTGCGGAAATAAGGTCCAGCGTATTTTCCAGTTGTGTTGGCTCCACTATTTGCTGGCTAAAAGTGTACTTATTACGGAAATTCAGAAGCTGATTTGTGTGAGAATTTTCCTCTGAGATGTCTCCTGGGATTATCTCTGCTATAACATTATTTTCTATGTTCAGTCATTTTAAATGTTTGAAATTGAAATCAACAAGATGTATGGTGTTGGGGTTTGAATATTTTCCAGAAAATTATCAGTTTTCAATAGCTGTTCCTTGAACTGTTGGAATGTTTCACCTGGCAGGTTATATACATCCACAATGATTAGGTTTTGGTTCTGAATTTTTACTGCCAAAACTTCAACTACATCATTTGTAATGTTTAGTGTGTGTAGATGAGCAGCTGTGTGACATACAGGTCCCATCCCTCGTCGCCTGTTCTATCTGTCACATCTTAATAAGTTGTACCCTGATATCCACATTTCGTTGTCAAAGTGATCTTTTGTGTGGGTCTCTGTGATGGCCACAAATATTGCATTTGACTCCACAAAGAGGCCACTGATGAGAGATGTTTTGCTGTTGGTGGATGCCTTGAGGCCTCGTATAGTTGCAAATATAAATAATGTAATGCTGGTTTGATGGGTTATATTGTTTGTTGGCACTAATAGCCGTAGTCCTGGAGTGGAGACCACTGACTGTGCCTCCAGTCCAATAAGGTTCTGAGGTGGTGGAATATTTCTGTAATTTCATGTCATTTTTTTCTGCTTCCTGGCACTAAAAAATCTCCTATTGAATGTTTGTTAGTATCAAGGCTAGTTTCCCAGGGTTTGTGGGGTCTGTACCTCCTGGTCTTTTTCAAATGATATGTAAGGCAGTTTGTATTGTAGCAGTGTTTTTCGTGGACTGATGTATTTTAGGGTGAAAGAGTTTACATGGAATACAATGACATTCCTTTTTCATGAGGTCACGGCATTTTTTGTATGGCCAAAACTGCTCGTCCCATTCCTTGTCTGCAAATACCCCATTATAAAATATGCCCAATTCTGCTTTCTGTTGGCTAGGAATTTGGGGGGCTGGATTCCTAAGTGGTTCAGATTCTAGATCTGCACAGCACTGTCTCCAGCAACCATACCCAGATCACCAGTACCAGCTATTTCTAGCACTATACCAACACCATCCTCAGTAACGATATCTGAACCAGTAACAATACCAGCTGAGGCACTGTTTGGTATTTCTAGATCAGTACCAGGACCACCATCACCAGCTGATGCACTATCTCGGCCTAGTCATGGACCTGGCCGTGGGGGCGTTGACCCCAGAACATCCTCTAGGTGGACTCCAGGTATACTAGAGCTGTGAAGGCATCGTCTTAGAAACCACCTGGTCCAGCAACAACACCAGCTGAAACACTATTGTAAACTATTGAAACACTAATTATACTAGTGTGTACATGTGCTTAAATAAAGGCACAACATTTTTCTGGTATAAAGGGAACTTAACTTCCTTCTGTGGATTACGGCAGTGCTATCACTGGGTACCTGGTATACTACTCTGCTTCCCAAAAACTACTTTACTTCAGGTTAACTTGATGTATCTTCTGGGTAAGCTAAGTCATACTCGGGGCCAGGAGCTGTGACCCGACCCCTGCAACCACAACTAGGTGAGTACAGGCGAATTAAAATTCAAGATGACTTAGCTTCCTTAGCATCGAAACCGGAGACATCTGGCAACTCCAGCTGTTTACGTCTCTCATGGCTGGTGGATAAAGTGAGGTTAGGCCTACACTAGCCCACACTACTAGCCCACACTACACTAGCCTCACTATACTCGCCCACATTATGCTAGCCGAGACTATACTAACCCATGCTGTACTTTTGCGATACTATACTAACCGATACTATAATAGAACATGCTGTACTAGCCGATACTATGCTAGAAAACACTATACTAGCCCAAACTATACTAGCGGACACCATGCTACCCTACATTATATTAACCCACACTATGCTAGCCGACACTATACTATCCCACACTATGCTAGCCGACACTATACTAGCCCATACCATGCTAGCCGACACTATACTAGCCCACACCATGCTAGCCGACACTATACTAGCCCACACCATGCTAGCCGTCACTATACTAGCCCACACTATACTAGCTCACACTGTATTAGCCCACACTATACTAGCCCACACTATACTAGCTCACGCTGTACTAGCCCACAATATATTAACCTACACTGTACTAGCCCATACTATACTAGCCTACACTATACTAGCCTACACTGTACTAGCCTACACTGTACTAGCCCACACTATACTAGCCCATACTATATTAGCCAACACTGTATTAGTACACATTATACTATCCCACACTATACTAGCCAACACTGTACTAGCCAACACTGTACTAGACAACACTGTACTAGCCAACACTGTACTAGCCAACACTGTACTAGACAACACTGTACTAGACAACACTGTACTAGCCAACACTGTACTAGCCAACACTGTACTAGCCAACACTGTACTAGGCAACACTGTACTAGCCAACACTGTACTAGCCAACACTGTACTAGCCAACACTGTACTAGCCAACACTGTACTAACCAACACTGTACTAGCCAACACTGTACTAGACAACACTGTACTAGCCAACACTGTACTAGACAACACTGTACTAGCCAACACTGTACTAGACAACACTGTACTAACCAACACTGTACTAGACAACACTGTACTATACAACACTGTACTAGACAACACTGTACTAACCAACACTGTACTAGCCAACACTGTACTAGACAACACTGTACTAGACAACACTGTACTAGCCAACACTGTACTAACCAACACTGTACTAGCCAACACTGTACTAGACAACACTGTACTAGACAACACTGTACTAGCCAACACTGTACTAGACAACACTGTATTAGACAACACTGTACTAGCCAACACTGTACTAGACAACACTGTACTAGCCAACACTGTACTAGCCAACACTGTACTAGACAACACTGTACTAACCAACACTGTACTAGCCAACACTGTACTAGACAACACTGTACTAGCCAACACTGTACTAGCCAACACTGTACTAGCCAACACTATATTAGTCCACACTGTACTAGCTCACACTATACTAGCACTATACTGCATATATAAGTTCCAACAAACACCTCAACTACTGGGAACGCTTGGAAGCCCTTGGCTTGTACTCGCTGGAACGCAGGCGAGAGAGATACATCATAATCTACACCTGGGAAATCCTAGAAGGAATGGTCCCTAATCTGCACACAGAAATCACTCCCTCTGAAAGTAAAAGACTGGTCAGGCGATGCAAAATACCCCCAATGAAAAGTAGGGACTCCACTGGTACACTAAGAGAAAACACCATAAGTGTCCGGGGCCCAAGACTGTTCAACAGCCTCCCACCAGGCATAAGGGGTATTACCATAGGCCCTTGGCTGCCTTCAAGAGGGAGCTGGACAGATACTTTAAAGTCGGTGAAAGATCAGCCGGACTGTGGGTCGTACGTTGGACTACGTGCGGCCAGCAGTAACAGCCTGGTTGATCAGGCCCTGATTCACCAGGATGCCTGGTCGTGGACCGGGCCGCGGGGGCGTTGATCCCCCTAATACCCTCCACGTAGGTAGGCTAGTATAGTGTCTACACTATACTAGCCTACGCTATACTAGGCGACACTGTACTAGGCAACACTGTACTAGGCAACACTGTACTAAGCAACACTGTATTCCCCTCATATTAACTAGTACACTATACACTTAACTATGCCTTGTGTTTATCAAGGAAAAACTTTCTCCTCACTATATAGGGATCGTTATATTTATGTAGCGCAAACACAGATAGGCTGATTAACCACAAGGCCTCTGAGGGTAACTTCTCTTTCCCCTCACTAACTTAACACTTAGTTTATTAGTTTATTCTCTTTTCAAGTAGGTGAGAAATACATCTTCCTGCTAAGTAACTTCTTGGACTCTTATTTCCCCCCTTGGAGTATTTCTCAATAAACACTTCAAGGGAAAAATCACTTGCGAATAGAATCCGCGTCTGTTCGGTAACACTTTGCAGCAGTTTAAAGTGATCCTAGAGTGCTGGCACTCTACGTTGATCCCAGAGTGCTGGCACTCTACGTTGATCCCAGAGTGCTGGCACTCTACGTTGATCCCAGAGTGCTGGCACTCTACGTTGATCCCAGAGTGCTGGCACTCTACGTTGCTTCCCTCGATGAGTTGACGGAAGTGCAAAGTTTCACTGTACGTGATGACTGGTCGTAAGGTTGCCAGGATCTTGCAGAAATATGAAGTGCAATCATCCACTGGAAAGTGCGGAGCAGTATGCATGTTAGATTAGGTTAGGTTAAGTTAGGCTAGGTTAGGTTAGCTTAGGCTATGTTAGGTGAGCTAGGTTAGGTTAGATTAAATTAAGCTAGGCTAAGTTAGGTTAGGCTAGGTTAAGTGCTAGGTTAGGTTAAGCTAAGCTAGGTTAAGTTAGGTTAGGTTAGGCTAGGTTAGATTAGGTTAGGTTAAGTTAAGTTAGGCCAGGTTAGGTTAGCTAGGTTAAATTAGATTGGGCTAAACTAGACTACATCAGAGATACCTATAGACGATTTCAGGGTAGGTCACCTCCCTATTGCCTTGGTCATAGACCACGTCTCCTGATCAATGGTCTAATCAAGCAAGATCTTGACGATATCAACCTTCAATCTAACGTATGCACCACAACCCAGATAATCAGGAAATAACTGTTGAAGACTGTCAAGAGTCTTGTGGTATTTCCCCTTATGTTCAACTATTGTATACCTGATTGTACCTTTTATGTAAATAATCCCTGATCTTTAAAAACAGACACACACTCACGATCAGTGAAGAGGAGGGGCCAAGAGCTGTGAATCGATCCCTGCAACCAAAAAATAGGTGAGTACACACACACATACACATGACGGAAAAGATAGACTCAGAAGTGTCTCTGTTTGCAGATAATGGGAAGTTAATAAAGAGAGACTTGGGCGGGATACAAGCCTGGTCCAGCAACTGGCTCCTTGAATTTAACCCCACCAAATGTAAAGTCATGAAGATCGGGGAAGGGAAAAGAAGACCGTGAACAGAGTATAGGTTAGGTGGCCAAACACTGCAAACCTCACTCAAGGAAAAGGATCTTGGGGTGAGTATAATACCGAGCACATCTCCTGAGGCACACATCAACCAGATAACTGCTGCAGCATATGGAGGCTGGCAAACCTAAGAATAACATTCCGATACCTCAGTAAGGAATCGTTCAAGATTCTGTACACCGTGTACGTCAGGCCCATATTGAAGTATGGAGCACCAGTTTGGAACCCACACCTGGTCAAGCACGTCAAGAAATTACAGAAAGTGCAAAGGTTTGCAACTAAGACTAGCCCCAGAGCTAAAAAGGAATGTCCTACGAAGAAAGGTTAAGGGAAATTGGCCTGACGACACTGGAGAACAGGAGGGTTAGAGGAGACATGACAACGACATATAAAATACTGCGAGGAATTGACATGGTGGACAGACAGGATGTTCCAGAGATGGAACACAGCAACACGGGGGTCACAACTGGAAGGTGAAGACTCAGATAAATCACAGGGATGTTAGGAAGTATTTCTTCAGTCACAGAGTGGTCGGGAAGTGGAATAGTCTGGAAAGTGGCGTAGTGGAGACAGGAACAATACATAGTTTTAAGACGAGGTTTGATAAAGCTCAAGGAGCAGGGAGAGAGAGGACCTAGTAGCAATCAGTGAAGAGGGGGGGCCAGGAGCTGAGTCTTGACCCCTGCAACCACAATTAGGTGAATACAATTAGGTGAGTACACACACACAGTAACAAGGGAACACAGTTTGAAGTTGAAGACTCAGATGAATCACAGGGATGTTAGGAAGTATTTCTTCAGTCACAGAGTGGTCAGGAAGTGGAATAGTCTGGGAGGCTAGTACACCAAATGGGGAGTAGAATGAAATTAGCTCTGAGGCACCCACACCATCGTATGTCCTCGGATCACGGTAAAACACCTAGCTCTGCTGCGTGCGTGATCTTTGTAGGATTATATGGTCCAGTGGGTTAGAGCGTCGTGAATTTTCGCTCACCATGAAGCGGACTAAAACAACACGAGATCGATCCCCCGGCTAGTCGCAGTGTTTTAATTGATTAAATATCACTCTTCGGTTACAATAAAAATATTATATTAAATATATATATATATATATATATATATATATATATATATATATATATATATATATATATATATATACAAAACATCCACGAGGGGAGTTGAAAGATAGCTCTGGGTCTTTCGTGTTGCAATCAGCACATCATCTGAAGCGCTGCGCTGAGACACATAAAGCGGAATAAAAGTTTATTATAACGAAATACCACTCAAGGAAAACTTTAAGCGACGATACACCGAAATGCTTCTTTAATAAAAGAGTACACTGTATTACAGGTTTTTTTAATTGACCTGCTGTCTCACTATCTCTTACAACACTAGTGTTGTGTTGTCTCTTACAACACTAGAGTTGTGTTGTCTCTTACAACACTAGTGTTGTGCTGTCTCACTGTCTCTTACAACACTAGTGTTGTGTTGTCTCTTACAACACTAGTGTTGTGTTGTCTCACTGTCTCTTACAACACTAGTGTTGTGTTGTCTCTTACAACACTAGAGTTGTGTTGTCTCACTGTCTCTTACAACACTAGTGTTGTGCTGTCTCACTGTCTCTTACAACACTAGTGTTGTGCTGTCTCTTACAACACTAGAGTTGTGCTGTCTCACTGTCTCTTACAACACTATGTTGTGTGTCTACTGTCTTTTACAACACTAGAGTTGTGTGTCTCACTGTCTCTTACAACACTAGAGTTGTGCTGTCTCACTGTCTCTTACAACACTAGAGTTGTGTTGTCTCACTGTCTCTTACAACACTAGAGTTGTGTTGTCTCACTGTCTCTTACAACACTAGAGTTGTGTTGTCTCACTGTCTCTTACAACACTAGTGTTGTGCTGTCTCACTGTCTCTTACAACACTAGTGTTGTGCTGTCTCTTACAACACTAGAGTTGTGCTGTCTCACTGTCTCTTACAACACTAGAGTTGTGCCACTGTCTCTTACAACACTAGGTTGTGTGTTCACTGTCTCTTACAACACTAGTAGTTGTCTGTCTCACTGTCTCTTACAACACTAGAGTTGTGTCACTGTCTCTTACAACACTAGAGTTGTGTCCACTGTCTCTTACAACACTAGAGTTGTGATGTCTTACAACACTAGTGTGTTGTCTACACTGTCTCTTACAACACTAGAGTTGTGTCACTGTCTCTTACAACACTAGAGTTGTGTCACTGTCTCTTACAACACTAGAGTTGTGTTGTCTCACTGTCTCTTACAACACTAGAGTTGTGTCACTGTCTCTTACAACACTAGAGTTGTGTTACTGTCTCTTACAACACTAGAGTTGTGCTGTCTCACTGTCTCTTACAACACTAGAGTTGTGTCACTGTCTCTTACAACACTAGAGTTGTGTCACTGTCTCTTACAACACTAGTGTTGTGTTGTCTCACTGTCTTTTACAACACTAGAGTTGTGTCACTGTCTCTTACAACACTAGTGTTTTGTCACTGTCTCTTACAACACTAGTGTTGTGTCACTGTCTCTTACAACACTAGTGTTGTGTCACTGTCTCTTACAACACTAGTGTTGTGTCACTGTCTCTTACAACACTAGTGTTGTGTTGTCTCACTGTCTCTTACAACACTAGTGTTGTGTCACTGTCTCTTACAACACTAGTGTTGTGTCACTTGTCTTACAACACTATGTTGTGTTGTGTCCTGTCTCTTACAACACTAGTGTTGTGTCACTGTCTCTACAACACTAGTGTGTGTCACTGTTCTTACAACACTAGTGTTGTGTCACTGTCTCTTACAACACTAGTGTTGTGTTGTCTCACTGTCTCTTACAACACTAGTGTTGTGTCACTGTCTCTTACAACACTAGTGTTGTGTCACTGTCTCTTACAACACTAGTGTTGTGTCACTGTCTCTTACAACACTAGTGTTGTGTCACTGTCCTTACAACACTAGTGTTGTGTTGTCCACTAGTCTCTTCAACACTAGTGTTGTGTCACTGTTCTTACAACACTAGTGTTGTGTCACTGTCTCTTACAACACTAGTGTTGTGTCACTGTCTCTTACAACACTAGTGTTGTGTCACTGTCTCTTACAACACTAGTGTTGTGTCACTGTCTCTTACAACACTAGTGTTGTGTTGTGTCCCTGTCTCTTCCAACACTTGTGTTGTGTCCCTGTCTCTTACAACACTAGTGTTGTGTCACTATGTCTTACAACACTAGTGTTGTCTCACTGTCACTTACAACACTAGTGTTGTGTTGTCTCACTGTCTCTTTCAACGCTAGTGTTGTGTCACTGTCTCTTACAACACTTGTATTGTGTTGTCTCACTGTCTCTTACAACACTAGTGTTGTGTCACTGTCTCTTACAACACTAGAGTTGTGTCACTGTCTCTTACAACACTAGTGTTGTGTTGTCAACATTCTGCAACACCATCACAGTTAATTAAACATTGAACATCCAAGTAGCATTAAGTCTCAGAGTAAAACGAATTCTAATCAACTTTTACATACTGCTACGAAAATAGACTGAGATAACTACACTTCTGTCTACTCCAACTTTTACATGTAACAGGTACAAAAATAGACTGTCTACCCTTCCTTGTATCAACTTTTACATGTAACAGGTACAAAAATAGACTGTCTACCCTTCCTTGTATCAACTTTTACATGTAACAGGTACAAAAATAGACTGTCTACCCTTCCTTATATCAACTTTTACATGTAACAGGTACAAAATAGACTGTCTACCCTTCCTTATATCAACTTTTACATGTAACAGGTACAAAAATAGACTGTCTACCCTTCCTTATATCAACTTTTACATGTAACAGGTACAAAAATAGACTGTCTACCCTTCCTTATATCAACTTTTACATGTAACAGGTACAAAAATAGACTGTCTACCCTTCCTTATATCAACTTTTACATGTAACAGGTACAAAAATAGACTGTCTACCCTTCCTTATATCAACTTTTACATGTAACAGGTACAAAAATAGACTGTCTACCCTTCCTTGTATCAACTTTCACCACTAAATGTCAAGCGTGTCCCGACCAGCGTGTGTTGACACTGGTCCACCACACCGTATTTGGTCATAAGAACTGTCCTCCCTGAACACATCCTTCAGTGGAGGCGCTGGTGAACAGCTCTTGATCCAAGGAGGGAATTGATGCTATCCTCCCCATCCTTGGATGAAGCCTGGTTTCCTTCAGTTTTCCCCGAATATTGTGCATTAACAAGCTCACAGATTTTTTTGTTACTGTGATTTTGTATGTTAATTGTAACTCTGAGCGCGTGTCATGTCTGTGCTACACTGTAGCTGGTTCTGTCATGTCTGTGCTACACTGTAGCGGGTTCTGTCATGTAGGTGCTACACTGTAGCGGGTTCTGTCATGTCTGTGCTACACTGTAGCGGGTTCTGTCATGTAGGTGCTACACTGTAGCGGGTTCTGTCATGTTTGTGCTACACTATAGCGGGTTCTGTCATGTCTGTGGTACACTGTGGCGGGTTCTGTCATGTCTGTGCTACACTGTAGCGGGTCCTATCATATCTGTGGTACACTGTAGCGGGTTCTGTCATGTCCGTGTTACATTGTAGCGGGTTCTGTCATGTCTGTGGTACACTGTAGCGGGTTCTGTCATGTCCGTGTTACACTGTAGCGGGTTCTCTCATGTTTGTGGTACACTGTAGCGGGTTCTGTCATGTCCGTGTTACACTGTAGCGGGTTCTGTCATGTCTGTGGTACACTGTAGCGGGTTCTGTCATGTCCGTGTTACACTGTAGCGGGTTCTGTCATGTCTGTGGTACACTGTAGCGTTTTCTGTCATGTCCGTGTTACACTGTAGCGGGTTCTGTCATGTCCGTGTTACACTGTAGCGGGTTCTGTCATGTCTGTGCTACACTGTAGCGGGTTCTGTCATGTCTGTGGTACACTGTAGCGGGTCCTATCATGTTTGTGGTACACTGTAACGGGTTCTGTCATGTCTGTGCTACACTGTAGCGGGTTCTGTCATGTCCGTGTTACACTGTAGCGGGTTCTGTCATGTCTGTGGTACACTGTAGCGGGTTCTGTCATGTCCGTGTTACACTGTAGCGGGTTTTGTCATGTCCGTGTTACACTGTAGCGGGTTCTGTCATGTCTGTGGTACACTGTAGCGGGTTCTGTCATGTCTGTGGTACACTGTAGTGTTTTCTGTCATGTCCGTGTTACACTGTAGCGGGTTCTGTCATGTCCGTGTTACACTGTAGCGGGTTCTGTCATGTCTGTGGTACACTGTAGCGGGTTCTGTCATGTCCGTGTTACACTGTAGCGGGTTCTGTCATGTCTGTGCTACACTGTAGCGGGTTCTGTCATGTCCGTGTTACACTGTAGCGGGTTCTGTCATGTCTGTGCTACACTGTAGCGGGTTCTGTCATGTCTGTGCTACACTGTAGCGGGTCCTATCATGTTTGTGGTACACTGTAACGGGTTCTGTCATGTCTGTGCTACACTGTAGCGGGTTCTGTCATGTCCGTGTTACACTGTAGCGGGTTCTGTCATGTCTGTGGTACACTGTAGCGGGTTCTGTCATGTCCGTGTTACACTGTAGCGGGTTCTGTCATGTCCGTGTTACACTGTAGCGGGTTCTGTCATGTCTGTGGTACACTGTAGCGGGTTCTGTCATGTCCGTGTTACACTGTAGCGGGTTCTGTCATGTCTGTGCTACACTGTAGCGGGTTCTGTCATGTCTGTGGTACACTGTAGCGGGTCCTATCATGTTTGTGGTACACTGTAACGGGTTCTGTCATGTCTGTGCTACACTGTAGCGGGTTCTGTCATGTCTGTGCTACACTGTAGCGGGTTCTGTCATGTCTGTGCTACACTGTAGCGGGTTCTATCATGTTTGTGGTACACTGTAGCGGGTTCTGTTATGTATGTGCTACACTGTAGAGGGTTCTGTCATGTCTGTGGTACACTGTAGCGGGTTCTGTCATGTCTGTGGTACACTGTAGCGGGTTCTGTCATGTCTGTGCTACACTGTAGCGGGTTCTGTCATGTCTGTGCTACACTGTAGCGGGTTCTGTCATGTCTGTGCTACACTGCAGGGGTTCTGGCATGTCTGTGCTACACTGTAGCGGGTTCTGTCATGTCTGTGCTACACTGTAGCGGGTTCTGTCATGTCTGTGCTACACTGTAGCGGGTTCTGTCATGTCTGTGCTACACTGTAGCGGTTCTGTCATGTCTGTGCTACACTGTAGCGGGTTCTGTCATGTCTGTGCTACACTGTAGCGGGTTCTGGATAGTTGGTAATGTTGTGTAGGTAGATGGATATATAATTTATTGACTAGGAAGTAATTTCGTACATGTAGAAGGTAATCTGGTTTAGGTAGGTTGTAATCTAGTACAGATAGGAAGTAACCTAGTATAAACAGGTCTCCCGTGGCTCTGTAGGTTACGCTCTTGCCTCACTGAATGTCCGTGGTTCAATCCTCGGTATGGGTGGAAACATTGGGTATGTTTACTTACACCTGTTGTCCCTGTTCACCTATCAGTAAGTAGGTATCTGTGTGTTAGGCGACTGGTGGGGGTGGCATCCTGGGGGACAAGACTGAAGAACCACAATGGAAATAAGACAGACAGTCCTCGATGACGCACTGACTTTCTTGGGTTATCCTGGGTGGCTAACCTCCGGGTTAGAAATCCGAACTATCTTATTTTATAAAGTAGTATATGTGATAAATAGTTGAAGTTGGAGAGTGGTTGTTGACGACCATGTACAGTGTTGATACATGTACCAACTACTGTGTAACACTAGTGTAACACTACTGTGTAATACTGGTCCTAGACTGGTCCTAGACGTCCTGAAACTCTTCCACTACGATGATCTTTTATTTACCATCAGGCAATTTTTTTCAAGTCCGTCGTGGAAACAGTTGCAAGCGTAGTCTCTGTTAATATAAAAACGCACAGAATTAAAAAGTTTTTATAAACTGGGTAAGGGTTGGTGGACCTCATGATAATTAAGTGATTAAATTCTATACACTACACGAGGGTCATTAACTGCGTGTATCCTGCACACCACTAGACAAGAATACTTTAATCCCTAAAATTTGAATTAAAGAAATCTCCCAGAGTATATACACTAAGATATATACAACTTTCGGTGTATATTTTCTGTTGGTATAAATCTTGGTAATACATACCAACAAACTAGTTTAGAAAGACACGTTAGTAAACACATATTTATTAGAAAATGTATCGACCCTGAGACCTTGATCACCTCTAACATACATAGGTTTAAAAGACAGTATAGGCGGAGAGTTACTCCATGTAAGGAAGAACTCAGCGGCTCACCAGGGGTCCACGTCCTCCCAAGTGTTAGTGATCCACAGGTTGGGATCCACTTGTGTTGGATAAACAGTATGGTGCAAGGGGTCATCTTAACCGCGGGTGTCTGGTAAGAAGCTTTCAGCTGTACTAACATACTCGTTCAATGTTATCTCTCCCTTCCTCACTCTAATATCTCTCCATTTCTCAGACTACTATCTCTTCCTTCCTCAGATTACACTTAGAATCCTTAATAAACTTGTATGTCAGTTTGTGATTAATGATGTTGGGGAGGGTTGTCTGAGTGGGTGTTAGATGGTGGTGGTGGGTGGAGGGGTGGTAGTGGTGTAAAGTAGATGTGGGTGGAGGGGTGGTAGTGGTGTAAAGTAGATGTGGGTGGAGGGGTGGTAGTGGTGTAAAGTAGATGTGGGTGGAGGGGTGGTAGTGGTGTAAAGTAGATGTGGGTGGAGGGGTGGTAGTGGTGTAAAGTAGATGTGGGTGGAGGGATGGTAGTGGTGTAAAGTAGATGTGGGTGGAGGGGTGGTAGTGGTGTAAAGTAGATGTGGGTGGAGGGTGGTAGTGGTGTAAAGTAGATGTGGGTGGAGGGGTGGTAGTGGTGTAAAGTAGATGTGGGTGGAGGGTGGTAGTGGTGTAAAGTAGATGTGGGTGGAGGGATGGTAGTGGTGTAAAGTAGATGTGGGTGGAGGGTGGTAGTGGTGTAAAGTAGATGTGGGTGGAGGGTGGTAGTGGTGTAAAGTAGATGTGGGTGAGAGGGTGGTAGTGGTGTAAAGTAGATGTGGGTGGAGGGTGGTAGTGGTGTAAAGTAGATGTGGGTGGAAGGGTGGTAGTGGTGTAAAGTAGATGTGGGTGGAGGGGTGGTAGTGGTGTAAAGTAGATGTGGGTGGAGGGGTGGTAGTGGTGTAAAGTAGATGTGGGTGGAGGGGTGGTAGTGGTGTAAAGTAGATGTGGGTGGAGGGGTGGTAGTGGTGTAAAGTAGATGTGGGTGGAGGGGTGGTAGTGGTTTCACTCTTACAATTGGGCTAATTTCCCATTAGACAACAGGAAGAATGAGGTCTTTATAGGTCCAAGGAATGAGAATAGAGAGAGGACTTGGTGGGAAGATTGTGCTGGGGAAGAAGCCTTGTCTCTGTGTTGGAGAGTTTACCTGGATTACCTGGAGTCGCTTCCGGAGGTCACCGCAGCCCGGTCCCAGACCAGGTTGCTGGCCTAAGACTGTTCAACAGCCTAAACCATGCATAAGGGGAATTACCAATAGGCCCCTGGCTGCCTTCAAGAGAGAACTGGACAGATACCTAAAGTTAGTCCCCGATTAACTGGGCTGTGGCTTTTAAGATGGATTACATGCGACCAGCAGTAACAGCCTGGTTGATCAGGCCGCGGGGGCGTTGATCCCCGGAAAACCCTCCAGGTAGACTCCAGGTAATCGATCAAGCTGCTGGTACCCGCCGCCCACAGTCTAATATATGCACCACAACCCAGCTGATCAGGAACTGGTTGGAGCAGAGGTGGAATGCACCAGTGGAAGTGGAGGTGTGAGCTGCTAGTGGAGGTGTGAGCTGCTAGTGGAGGCTGGACAATATTTTAGCTGTGAGCTGTGTGGAAGTATTGCTAGGTTCACTACTGTATACTGTTATTTTACTACTTATATTGCCCTTTAACCTTATTCCCTGTATACCCAATTTCCTTCAGTATTAATATTTTTTCCCTGAGTTGTATCCTGAATAAATATGCATGAGTGTAACCTCATATTTATAAAGTAAATGTAAAATTATTTGTGGTTATGTGATTTAATTTTTTTCTGACTAGTCTTTGACTAATCATGGTATACGAGAAATTCTAACCATGCAATAGAGCGAAAAAGTAATGTGAAGGACCTGGGAGTGATAATGTCAGAGGATCTCGCCTTCAAAGACCACAACAATGTATCCACCGCATCTGCTAGAAAAATGATAGGATGGATAATGAGAACCCTCAAAACTAGGGACGCCAAGCCCATGATGATTCTTTTCAAATCGCTTGTTCTCTCTAGGCTGAAATACTGCTGTACACTAACTGCCCCCTTCAAGGCAGGGGAAATTGCTGACCTGGAGAGTGTATAAAGAACTTTCACGGCACACATAAGTACGCTAAGGCACTTAAATTACTGGGAACGGTTGAAGGCCCTTGATCTGCATTCCCTGGAGCGCAGGCGAGAGAGATACATGATAATATATACTTGGAAAATCCTAGAGGGATTAGTACCAGACTCGGCAGGAGATACAATATTCCCCCAATGAAAAGCAAAGCAGAGGCGTCTCGAATATACTGAGAGACAACACAACAAGTGTCAGGGGCCCAAGATTGTTCAACTGCCTCCTAGCATACATAAGGGGGATTACCAATAGATCATTGGCTGTCTTCAAGAAGGTACTGGACAGACACCTAAAGTCAGTACCTGACCAGCCGGGTTGTGGTTCGTACGTCAGTTTGCTTGCGGCCAGTAGTAACAGCCTGGTTGATCAGACCCTGATCCACCACGAGGCCTGGTCTCAGACCGAGCCCCGGGGGCGTTCACCCCCGAAACCCTCTCCAGGTAAACTCCAGGTAAAGTGGTTTAGTAATTTAGCAAGTGGTGATTGAAAGACACAGTCCCCCCTGGGTAAGGCTAAGTGTCGTTAAGTGGTGTAGTAGAGTTCACGTATAGTCTGAGGCTAGAAGGCAGCAGTCTGGTTATACCCAGAGAATATACCTCATTCTCTCATGGTTTCAGCGGTGGTGATTTTTAATATTTAGTATATTAAAACGTCAGTCCCATGTTACTTTGATCGCTGGGTCAAATAGGTTACCACTTTATTTTAAATGATATTGTAGAATTTGTAGACAGTGAAGCGGATTATTGTGGGAAGGTTGCGAATAATATTGGGAAGGGACCCTGTACTTGGCCGTCCCTTGACCAGGCAAGATTCAGTTTCTGACCGGAGGAGAGTCATTCCCTGGCGCAAGATTCAGTTTCTGACCGGAGGAGAGTCATTCCCTGGCGCAAGATTCAGTTTCTGACCGGAGGAGAGTCATTCCCTGGCCTTCTGGGAAGCTGATATTTTATTTAAAGTAAAAGTTCTTTATTTAGGATTGAGGAATAATATTAATACTAGGTGGAAAATTTAATATAACACGTATATTAAATGTGAAGGAAAGTTAAATGGCCACGACGTCTGGCAGCGAGGTATCTGAACAAGACGATTAGAATGAGATTTTACCGTCGAAGCGACTAGTTTATCCGTCCTGTGGACGGTAGCGCGAGAACATATGGATTTGTAAATAAGTTCATTTAGTTACAGGTTCACATAAGTATAATTATCATAATAGTAACATATGTGTAAATTACGTACGATAACCCCACAAAAAAGTCAGACAAAGTGACTTATTTCCTTAGGGTTGTTGTACTTTCGTTGTACATGATGGTAAATAATACCCACACGATGAAAAATTAGACGGTATTATATACCATTCATGTATAACTTGTCAGACACTGAAACATCATGGTATCTTGGTTCAGAGGACATCTATATAACCTTCTTATGTTCTTCAAGGCTACCACCACTACCACCACTACCACTACCACCACTACCACCACTACCACTACAACTACTACCACTACTACTACTACTACTACTACTACTACTACTACTACTACTACTACCACTACTACTACTACTACTACTCACCACTACTACTACTACTACTACTACTACTACTACTACTGCCACTACTACTACTACTACTATCACTACTACTACTACTACTACTACTACTACTACTACTGCCACTACTACTACTACAACTACTACCACCACTACTAACCTGTGGCTCGGGTATGACCTACTTCCACTGGGGAATCTCGCCTACCAGTGACTATGCCCTCGTCTGCTACCCGTCCCTTTCCATCTGACGCCAGTATATAAGCACCAGCCTTCTTGCCTGTGCCGGGTCACCATCTGGAAAAGACCCGGGCCGAGACAAGACCGGCGAACCTACTACAGTACATTGCCACTGCTCCAGAATCTCCCCGACTACGGTGTTCTTCACTCAATCTCCAAGGCCGAGGGACTGATTACCTCATCTTTTGTATATAGTTCTTCTGTCTTCGAATTATGTCCTTGAATTTGTATTGATAAAGCCACTGGATGGCGAAACGTCTACAATAAAGATACCCAGATGTTGCATGTGTCTAATTTTTGTTCTTGTACTTTCCACTGGGGTCCTAAGAACTAGGCCTCATAAAGGTTGACAGGAATACATCTGGACTTGTATCTACAGCGGACCTATCCGTTGCAAGCAAATTTAGGAAATTTGTTTAATATGTCTAGTTACATACTTTGCATTTGGTTTGATTATCATCTGTGTCTCCCAAACTGCCAGAAGTACTTGTAACAAAGCCAGTCAGTACAGGACGCAGGAAACACAGAAAGAACCTAAAGTAATAAATTAAATTGAAAGAAATTTAAAAAATGTATTTACAAATGCCAAATCTAAGATAAAACCCCACATCAAGTATAAGGTCCTTGCATAAAGAGACGGGACTTATACCTATGACAGCAAAGAAATGTGAGATACTGACGTCTCAATATGACTCAGTGTTTAGTGAGCTGCTAATCAGACTAAGAGTGGACAATCTGAATATTTTTTTTATGACCGAGATTCAAAATTTGGTTAATATTTCCTTCTGGTATAACTCTAACACCACTGGACTTTAAAAAAGGCAGTTAATGACATGCCCGGCTGATCCATGCCAGGCCCAGACTCGTTGAACTCCGTGTTCATCAAGAACTGCAAAAAAAAAAAAAAAACTTTCTCGTGCCTTGTGTAATAATAATAATAATAATAATAATAATAATAATAATAATAATAATAATATAATAATAATATCTTTATTTACTACAAGTACATATACAAGGTATACAGACCATAGCTGACATCAATGACATACTACTATATAGAAAGCCCCTTGTTATGCTGAGCATTTCCCGCAAATTAGGTCAGTTTTGTCACGGGATGCGACCCACACCAGTCGACTAGCATCCAGGTACCCATTTTACTGATGGATGAACATAGACAACCGGTGTAAGGAAACACGACCAATGTTTAAACCCTCGCCGGGAATCGAACCCGGACACCTCACAGGAAATTATTAGCTAGAACGAGGTATAAAATAAATTCTAACCACACAATAGAGCAGAAAACTAATGTGAAGGACTTAGAAATGATAATGTCAGAGGATCTCACCTTCAAGGATCATAGCACTGTCATGACAACTGTGAGGAAAATCATAGGATGGATAATGAGAACATTCAAAACAAGTGATGCCAAGCCCGTGATGATTCTCTGTAAGTCTCTTGTTATCTCTAGGAGGAAATTCTGTTGTACACTAACGGCCTCTTTCAAGGCTGGCAAAACTGCAGATCAGGAGAATACACAGAGAACTTTCACTGCATGTATAAGTACAGTCAAACACCTCAGTTATTGGGACCGTTTGAAGTTCTTTGACCTGTACTCCTTGGAACCCAGGGAAAAAAGATACATCATACATTACACTTTGAAAATCCTAGAGGATCTAATTCCAAATGTGCACACATAAATCACTCTCTACATAACCAAAAGCCTCGGCAGAGGGTGCGACATACCCAAATAAAAATCAGGGGTGCCATGAGTATACTAAGAGACAACACAGTAAGTGTCTGGAGCCCAAGACTGTTCAACTGCCTCCCAGCATACATAAGGGGGATTACCAATAGGCCCCTGGCTGTCTTCAAGAGACAACTGGACAGATTCCTGAAGTCAGTTCCCGATCAACTGGGCTGTGGCTTGTATGATGGATTACGTGCGGCCAGCAGTAACAGCCTGGTTGATCAGGTCCTGATCCACCACGAGGCCTGGTCATGGACCTGGCGTAGAAAACGTTGACCCTCGGAACAACCTCCTGGTAGGTAGATTATGGGTTTATAATAATTAGATGTGTACAGGTACACATTTAATCAATTATCATACGTAGTAACATACGTGGGTTACCTAGGATAACCCCCCAAAAATCCAAGTGACTTATTTCCATTGGGATCCTTATAATACGTAGTCTGTGAAAGCGTATATTTATTCACATTAACAAATTTAACGAAATCGGCTGCATTACGTGGCGGGGCGTCACCAGCAAAGAGTATCATGCGCCTGAGTGTCACTAGTTGATGTGAGGCACTGGGTGTGAGGTTGGAGGGAGGGCGGGTCACTCCCAGTAACAGCTGACACCTTGTGAGTCTCTACCCTGGAGAGGGCATAGTCGTGGTGGCCTGCCTGGTGATGCCCAACTAGGGCCACCTGGCCGCTCGAACCCCTCCCCATTCCACCCATCCCCCCAGTGGGTGCCTAGTGCCTGCCTCTTGACAACCATACTAGGGAAGACCCACCCACAGCATGAGTGGAGGCCAGAGTAAGACATGAAGTGTACCATGGCGAGGAAGTCTTTATTGGCAGTATTACCAGCGGTACCCTGATGACCCAGGATAACACAATAAAAAC
The DNA here is from genome assembly GCA_009830355.1 of Cherax destructor. Classification (NCBI taxonomy): domain Eukaryota; kingdom Metazoa; phylum Arthropoda; class Malacostraca; order Decapoda; family Parastacidae; genus Cherax; species Cherax destructor. The sequence goes on along the minus strand of WNWK01002460.1, from coordinate 52,292 downwards.
TCAGGACAACAATAAAGACCCAGTATAACACAATAAAGACCCAGTATAACACAATAAAGCCCCAGTATAACACAATAAAGACCCAGTATAACAATAAAGACCCAATATAACATAATAAAGCCCCAGTATAACACAATAAAGACTAAGTATAACACAATAAAGACCCAGTATAACACAATAAAGACCCAGTATAACAATAAAGACCCAGTATAACATAATAAAGACCCAGTATAACACAATAAAGACCCAGTATAACACAATAAAGACCCAGTATAACAATAAAGACCCAGTATAACACAATAAAGACCCAGTATAACACAATAAAGACCTAGTATAACAAATAAAGCCTAGTATAACACAATAAAGCCCAGTATAACACAATAAAGACCCAGTATAACACAATAAAGACCCAGTATAACACAATAAAGACCCAGTATAACACAATAAAGACCCAGTATAACACAATAAAGACCCAGTATAACAATAAAGACCCAATATAACATATAAAACAGCCCCAGTATAACACAATAAAGACCTAGTATAACACAATAAAGCCCCAGTATAACACAATAAAGCCCCAGTATAACACAATAAAGACCCAGTATAACAATAAAGACCCAGTATAACACAATAAAGACCCAGTATAACACAATAAAGACCCAGTATAACATATAAAAGCCCAGTATAACATAATAAAGCCCAGTATAACACAATAAAGCCCCAGTATAACACAATAAAGACCCAGTATAACACAATAAAGACCTAGTATAACACAATAAAGACCCAGTATAACACAATAAAGACCCAGTATAACAATAAAGACCCAATATAACATATAAAACAGCCCCAGTATAACACAATAAAGACCTAGTATAACACAATAAAGCCCCAGTATAACACAATAAAGACCCAGTATAACACAATAAAGACCCAGTATAACACAATAAAGACCCAGTATAACACAATAAAGACCCAGTATAACACAATAAAGACCCAGTATAACACAATAAAGACCCAGTATAACACAATAAAGACCCAGTATAACAATAAAGACCTAGTATAACATAATAAAGCCCCAGTATAACACAATAAAGACTAAGTATAACACAATAAAGACCCAGTATAACACAATAAAGACTAGTATAACACAATAAAGACCCAGTATAACAATATATAAACAGACCCAGTATAAACAATAAAGACCAGTATAACACAATAAAGACCCAGTATAACACAATAAAGACCCAGTATAACACAATAAAGCCCCAGTATAACAATAAAGCCCAGTATAACACAATAAAGACCCAGTATAACACAATAAAGACCAGTATAACACAATAAAGACCCAGTATAAACAATAAAGACCTAGTATAACATAATAAAGCCCAGTATAACACAATAAAGCCCCAGTATAACACAATAAAGCCCAGTATAACACAATAAAGCCCAGTATAACACAATAAAGACCCAGTATAACACAATAAAGACCCAGTATAAACAATAAAGCCCAGTATAACAAAAAAGCCCCAGTATAACACAATAAAGCCCCAGTATAACACAATAAAGACCCAGTATAACACAATAAAGACCCAGTATAACACAATAAAGCCCCAGTATAACAATAAAGACCCAGTATAACACAATAAAGCCCCAGTATAAAACAATAAAGACCCAGTATAACACAATAAAGACCCAGTATAACAATAAAGACCCAGTATAACATATAAAACAGCCCCAGTATATCACAATAAAGCCTCAGTATAACACAATAAAGACCCAGTATAACACAATAAAGACCCAGTATAACACAATAAAGACCCAGAATATCTTATTTACTTTCTTGCTTACTTTCTGTCTTACTTGCTTATTGTTTACTAACTTGCTTACTTACTAACTTAATTCTTTGCTTATTTTCTTACTTGCTTACCTACTTATCTGAGCATTAGATATTATTGTAAGTTCTTTTCCATAACATGCGACTAACAAAAGTGTTCTTCGTCCCTGGCACTTGATTACTGACAGACGACCAGGGTCAGCAGGTGTTACCAGACCTGCTGATACACTCCCTTACCTGGTACATAACTCTGGAGATGACTGAACACCGGTGTCCTGATATGTGTTGAGGTGACTGAACACTAGTGTTTTGTTGTGTGTTTAGGTGATGTATTAGTAATAATAATAATAATAATAATAATAATAATAATAATAATAATAATAATAATAATAATAATAATAATAATAATAATAATAATAATAATAATAATAATAATAATAATAATAATAATAATAATAATAATAATAATAATATTAATAGTAACAACAACAACAATTTTCATAAAAATCGTACTTGTGAAAGATTTGGCTACAAGACCTTGCAGTAGTATGTACAGTCTGTTATAAGACAGTCGAACTACTCCTTCCTGTACTTGAAGGTGTGTCACCTGTCAGGGCTGTAAAGTGCAACCTGGCTACTGAAGATGTTCTTATCGTGATCTGCAGAGAGTCGGCTCCTGGTCCTGGTCTGGGTGATTTAAAAATATTGTCCCTCTGTTGACGTCTGGCAAGTGTCTTGATAAGCCTCGACGACCTCGTGTCTGGTCGACATGGCAGATCATAAGCGTGCACTTTCCTGCTTGTTTATGGTAGTAGTGAGAGAGAGAGAGAGAGAGAGAGAGAGAGAGAGAAGAGAGAGAAATTCTTATAATAATAATAATAATAAATGATACTACTACTAATAATAATAACAATAATAATATTATTATTATTATTATTAATAATTTGGTGTCTGTGTCTAGCATTAGGAATAATATTAACAGACAAATAGTGAAACTAAATGTTATAGGAATGCAGTTAGGAGCCGGAGTACATCTATCACTCACTATAACATGAACGTAGATAGGTACGTTTATGGAGCAACTTGCAATGTGAAGACTGACTGATGCTGTAGTGGCCAGGTTGCAGATACTTCTGGCAGTTTGGCAGACACACAGATGATGATCAAACCAAATACCAAGTATGTGGTCAGTCCTATGGTCACTGTCTTGAACACTATGTGCTTAATTGTTCACTTATTGAGGAATATAGAAATAGACAATATCTTATATCAAGATATCTTCGCCTCACTTGCAGACAGGTGAGACCAAGCAGTCTGCAGTATATAAGCCACTTCTCCTTCTGAACACATAGACTCCAGACTGATTACCTCAGACTCCTCCTTATCTTAATAATAATAATATCTTTATTTACTACAAGTACATGTACAAGGTATACAGTCCTAGCTGACATCAGTGACATACTACTATATAGAAAGCCCCTTGTTATGCAGAGCATTTCAGGCAAATTAGGTCAGTTTTGTCCCAGGATGCGACCCACACCAGTCGACTAACACCCAGGTACCCATTTTACTGATGGGTGAACATAGACAATCGGTGTAAGGAAACACGTCCAATGTTTCCAACTCTTCGCCGGGAATCGAACCCGGACCCTCACCGTGTGAAGCGAGAGCTTTTGCCACCAGGCCACGGGACATTCTACCGTTCTTCTCTGTATTGGACTCAAAAGGACACTGCCTGACGAAAAGTTTCCTGAACAAATATATTCAGAGTGTCCCGTAGCTCGATCGCGCACTCAGCTCACATACTGAGGTCCGGGGATCAATCCCCCGGTACGGCTGGAAAACATCAGGACATGTTTCTATAAGACACCTGCTCTCCATGTTTACCCATTAGTAAAATGGGTACCTGGATATTAGTCGACTGGTGTAGGTCGCATCCTGGGACAAAACTGACCTAATTTGCGGAAATGTTCAGCATAACAAGGACTTTCATATATAGTATGTATTGATGTCAGCTAGACTGTATACCTGTACATGTACTTGTAGAAATAAAAATATTATTATTATTATTATTATTATTATTATTATTATTATTATTATTATTATTATTATTATTATTATTAAAATGTTGCACAAGTATCTCATTTGTCAACTTGTCGTTTTTTAAACCACTTACAGTGTAGCAAACTTCCTGGAGTGGCTCTTATAACCACTTACACTGTACCAAACTTCCTGGAGTGGCTCTTATAACCACTTACACTGTACCAAGCTTCCTGGAGTGGCTCTGATAACCACTTACAGTGTAGCAAGCTTCCTGGAGTGGCTCTTATAACCACTTACACTGTACCAAACTTCCTGGAGTTGCTCTTATAACCACTTACAGTGTATCAAGCTTCCTGGAGTGGCTCTGATAACCACTTACAGTGTATCAAGCTTCCTGGAGTGGCTCTTATAACCACTTATACTGTACCAAGCTTCCTGGAGTGGCTCTGATAACCACTTACAGTGTACCAAGCTTCCTGGAGTGGCTCTGATAACCACTTACAGTGTACCAAGCTTCCTGGAGTGGCTCTCATAACCACTTACAGTGTACCAAGCTTCCTGGAGTGGCTCTCATAACCACTTACAGTGTACCAAGCTTCCTGGAGTGGCTCTCATAACCACTTACAGTGTACCAAGCTTCCTGGAGTGGCTCTCATAACCTTAAAAACTTCAATTGTTTGACTTTAACCATTAAAAAAAACATCGTATCAAAATTCGAGAAGAGTTGAGAGAAAATGATCTATGGAGGAGAAAATGTATCAGTTGTATATGTAAAATATATTAAATTTTGTTGTCGTTAAATCATATTAAAAATACAGTGGACCCCCGGAAATCGTACTGTTTCCAACTCGAACAATTATATAAGTGTATTTTTGTAAATGCTTTTGTAAGTGTATTTTTGGGGGTCTGAAACGGACTAATCTAATTTACATTTGTCCTTATGGGAACAAATTCGTTCGGTAACTGGACTAGAACAGCATTCTGGAACGAATTATGTCCGATTTCCGGGGGTTCACTGTATTAGAGTCTGCCTTCTCTGAATGACTTTATTATGGAATAGTTGAAGTATCTTAAGGAGAGAACATTATACATTAAATTGACTTTATTTGTGGGCAACTTTGACATTATTCTAACATAGTTAACAAACTTTTAATCCTGTAATCCGTGCGATACATGGAGAATGCTTCTTCTGACTGGCTTCAAACTTATATAGCGCTTGTGTTGTTTTCCTGAAAGCAAGGTTTGAATTCTTGCTTGGCGGCATAAGTTTGCCAGTTTTATTAATTTCTTTGGAATAACTAAAGACTTCCTCTGTGATCGGCTTCAAACCATTACCACTGGTGGACTCCGTAAATAGGATGATGCCAAGTTAGTTTACACTCTACGTACCTGGAACCTGGAGTTTACCTGGAGAGAATTCCAGGGGTCAACGCCCCCGCGGCCTGGTCTGTGACCAGGCCTCATGTTGGACCAGAGCCTGATCAACCAGGCTGTTACTGCTGGCCGCACGCAGTCCAACGTACGAACCACAGCCCGGGTGATCAGGTACCGACTTGAGGTGCCTGTCCAGTGCCTGCTTGAAGACAGCCAGGGGTGTGTTGGTAATCCCCCTGATGTATGCTGGGAGGCAGTTGAACAATCTTGGGCCCCTACACTTATTGTGTTGTCCCTCAACGTGCTAGTGGCACCCTGCTCTTCATTGGGGGATGTTACATCGCCTGCCGAGTCTTTTGCTTTCGTACGGAGTGATTTTTGTGTGCAAGTTTGGTACTAATCCCTCGAGAATTTTCCATGTGTATATAATAATGTATCTCTCCGCCTGCGTTCTAGAGTACAGGTTTAGGAACTACAAGCGTTCCCAGTAATTGAGGTGGTTTATCGCACTTATGAGTGCGGTGAAGGTTCTCTGCACATTTTCAAGGTCAGCAATTTCATCTGCCTTGAAAGGTGCAGTTAGTGTGCAGCAATATTCCAGCCTAGATAGAACAAGCGATCTGTAAAGTGTCAACATGGGCTTGGCATCCCTGGTTTTGAAGGTTCTCATTATCCATCCTGTCATTTTTCGAGCAGATGCAATTGCTACATTGTTATGGTCCTTGAATGTGAGATCCTCTGACATGATCACTCCCAGGTCTTTGACATTAGTTTTTCGCTCTATTGTGTGTTGGAATTAGTTTTGTACTCCGATGAGATTTTAATTTCCTCACGTTTTCCGTATCTGAGTAATTGAAATTTCTCATCATTGAACTTCATATTGTTTTCTGCAGCTCATTTAAAGATTTGGTTTATGTCTGCTTGGAGTCTTGCAGTGTCTTCAACGGTGGACACTGTCATACAGATTCGGGTGTCATCTGCAAAGGAAGGGATACAGGTGTTTCAAAATGATGGACACAATTTCAAAGCAGTATATTTGACTATCGGGTCCATCTCTTTGAAGCACCCTATACTTACCTATTTGTGGTTGCAGGGGTCGATTCATAGCTCCTGGCCCCGCCTCTTCACTGCATATTTAACGTCTTGTTAACATTGTTTAAAAGTTTAGATTAGTTGGATTGAGAGCAATAACTGGTGTTGAGGGATTTACTGAAACAAAGTTTGCCCTTCACTTTGACCTGTGTACATTTATTTTTTTAGTTTTATTAAATTAATTGGTTTCCATGTATTAACTGGAGAATGCCTCTTCTGATCGGATTCAAACCCTAAATGCTGGATTAAATTGAAATTATTTTTTTTTTGTCTTTTAATTTGGGTTTTGTAGGTACCAATTTGTCAGTTTTATTACGGTTATAAAATTGACAAATTGGACTGGAGAGAAATTTAAATAAAATTGTGAAAAGGAATCTGAGAAATATTAAAAAATCGTGTTTTTTATAACTTTTGTTTTTAATAATAATAATAATAATAATAATAATAATAATAATAATAATAATAATAATAATAATAATAATAATAATAATAATAATTATTATTATTATTATTATAACTAACGAGTTTAGTGAGCCCTTAAATACCATATTTTCACTTGGTTGTGTTGCTGAACCGGTACATTCTCGGGTACAGCGTTCATATGTCTTCATTTGAGAAACGCCTTATGCGATTGGCTACAAATTTTCAACGCTGATTTATTGTAATTAAAAGTTCATGCAACTACGGGAGTGTACAGGTGTTCAAAGGTCAATGTAAACAATTCCTGGATTTCACACCATTTCTATATCTTTAGAAAGATTCTTCAGATTGGCTTCAAACTTTCAGTACAGTTGTAGCGTACTCAGAAGACAATTGGAAACTGAAGGTGTCAAATCCAAAATTTATTTAAAAAAAATGGTGCATTTTTTTCCTGTGGTATATCTTGACTATATCTCCTCTGATGAATATTATGGGAAGATTGTGAACCTGTAATCTTAGTCTGTGTAGGTACAAATACCTCCATATAATATCATTGTTATAAACCTTGGAATCATTGGATTCAGTGTGATAACTGGGGAATGCTTCATCTGATCGATTTCAAACTTTCAACATCTCTATATCTTTCCGAGAACAAAAATTAAAATTTTAGTGGGCTTTCTAGCCTCTAATTTTCTTACTTTATTAATAAATACTGTAAAATTTAATATGGCACTCCCATGTACCACTGAGGAATGAGGCTGTAAGATGAAAAATTTAAATGACCTTTAAAACTTTCCCAGACTACACCTCGTATATCTTTACGCAATTTCCTTTAGACGTTTAGGTGTTATTAAGGTTTTTTTTTAATCTAAAACATACAACATACATTAAACATTTATACAAACACATAATAACATCCTGGCGAGGCCAGGAGCTATGACTCAACCCCTGCAACCACATGTAGGTGAGTATATGCATAGATACGCAAGTGTACATGTACTTACATGGAAGAAATCACAATAAAAACCGTAATTACAAATATATAAAAAAATACCACAGTGAAAATACCACAGTGAAAATACCACAGAGAAAATACCACAGAGAAAAAAAGGAAAAACCTCATTACACAAGAGCACACGGGTTTTACCTATATTTACTGTGGTATTTTTGATGTACCAACATATATACTCACTCACATACATACGCCCACGTTCACATATTTTTATATAATGCTGAAATTACAAATTTATGACTACCATGCTTTACTATCGCGTGCGTTGAGGTAGAGGAGGCTGGGCTTGTGAGATACGGGAATATCTTTATCGGATCACTCAGAGTCTCAGATATATGCGGTTAATTTATGAGTTAAGGGTGAAAAGAAAGTTGCAAATACTGGATAATGGAATAGATTGATTCCTAAACTAGTCTTAGTAGACTCGACCTTAAAGCCACTGGTGTACTAGCCTAGTGTTATCTAGTGATTGCTGGTGTACTAGCCTAGTGTTATCTAGTGATTGCTGGTGTACTAGCCTAGTGTTATCTAGTGATTGCTGGTGTACTAGCCTAGTGTTATCTAGTGATTGCTGGTGTACTAGCCTAGTGTTATCTAGTGATTGCTGGTGTACTAGCCTAGTGTTATCTAGTGATCACTGGTGTACTAGCCTAGTGTTATCTAGTGATTGCTGGTGTACTAGCCTAGTGTTATCTAGTGATCGCTGGTGTACTAGCCTAGTGTTATCTAGTGATCGCTGGTGTACTAGCCTAGTGTTATCTAGTGACCACTGATGTACTAGCCTAGTGTTATCTAGTGACCACTGGTGTACTAGCCTAGTGTTATCTTGTGACCACTGATGTACTAGCCTAGTGTTATCTAGTGACCACTGATGTACTAGCCTAGTGTTATCTTGTGACCACTGATGTACTAGCCTAGTGTTATCTAGTGACCACTGATGTACTAGCCTAGTGTTATCTGTGACCACTGATGTACTAGCCTAGTGTTATCTAGTACCACTGTGTACTAGCCTAGTGTTATCTAGTTACCACTGGTGTACTAGCCTAGTGTTATCTAGTGACCACTGGTGTACTAGCCTAGTGTTATCTGTGACCACTGGTGTACTAGCCTAGTGTTATCTAGTGACCACTGATGTACTAGCCTAGTGTTATCTAGTTGACCACTGATGTACTAGCCTAGTGTTATCTAGTGACCACTGATGTACTAGCCTAGTGTTATCTAGTGACCACTGATGTACTAGCCTAGTGTTATCTAGTGACCACTGGTGTACTAGCCTAGTGTTATCTTGTGACCACTGATGTACTAGCCTAGTGTTATCTAGTGACCACTGATGTACTAGCCTAGTGTTATCTAGTTACCACTGGTGTACTAGCCTAGTGTTAGTGACTACGTGTACTACCCTAGTGTTATCTAGGACCTGGTACAGTAGTTTTATCTAGTGACCACTGTGTACTAGCCTAGTGTTATCTTGTGACCACTGATGTACTAGCCTAGTGTTATCTAGTGACCACTGATGTACTAGCCTAGTGTTATCTAGTGACCACTGATGTACTAGCCTAGTGTTATCTAGTTACCACTGATGTACTAGCCTAGTGTTATCTAGTGACCACTGATGTATTAGCCTAGTGTTATCGTGTGACCACTGATGTACTAGCCTAGTGTTATCTAGTGACCACTGATGTACTAGCCTAGTGTTATCTAGTGACCACTGATGTACTAGCCTAGTGTTATCTAGTGACCACTGATGTACTAGCCTAGTGTTATCTAGTGACCACTGGTGTACTAGCCTAGTGTTATCTAGTGACCACTGGTGTACTAGCCTAGTGTTATCTAGTGACCACTGGTGTACTAGCCTAGTGTTATCTAGTGACCACTGATGTACTAGCCTAGTGTTATCTAGTGACCACTGATGTACTAGCCTAGTGTTATCTGTGACCACTGATGTACTAGCCTAGTGTTATCTAGTGACCACTGGTGTACTAGCCTAGTGTTATCTGTGACCACTGTGTACTAGCCTTGTGTTATCTAGTACCACTGTGTACTAGCCTAGTGTTATCTGTGACCACTGATGTACTAGCCTAGTGTTATCTAGTGACCACTGTGTACTAGCCTAGTGTTATCTAGTGACCACTGTGTACTACCCTAGTGTTATCTAGTGACCACTGGTGTACTAGCCTAGTGTTATCTTGTGACCACTGGTGTACTAGCTCTAGTGTTATCTAGTGACCACTGATGTACTAGCCTAGTGTTATCTAGTGACCACTGATGTACTAGCCTAGTGTTATCTAGTGACCACTGGTGTACTAGCCTAGTGTTATCTAGTGACCACTGGTGTATAGCCTAGTGTTATCTAGTGACCACTGATGTACTAGCCTAGTGTTATCTAGTACCACTGATGTACTAGCCTAGTGTTATCTAGTGACCACTGATGTACTAGCCTAGTGTTATCTAGTGACCACTGATGTACTAGCCTAGTGTTATCTAGTGACCACTGTGTACTAGCCTAGTGTTATCTGTGACCACTGATGTACTAGCCTAGTGTTATCTAGTGACCACTGTGTACTAGCCTAGTGTTATCTGTGACCACTGTGTACTAGCCTAGTTTATTGTGACCACTGGTGTACTAGCCTAGTGTTATCTAGTGACACTGTGTACTAGCCTAGTGTTATCTAGTGACCACTGGTGTACTAGCCTAGTGTTATCTAGTGACCACTGGTGTACTAGCCTAGTGTTATCTAGTGACCACTGGTGTACTAGCCTAGTGTTATCTAGTGACCACTGGTGTACTAGCCTAGTGTTATCTAGTGACCACTGATGTACTAGCCTAGTGTTATCTAGTGACCACTGAGTGTACTAGCCTAGTGTTAGTCTTGTGTACCACATGTGTACTAGCCTAGTGTTATCTAGTGACCATTGATGTACTAGCCTAGTGTTATCGTGTGACCACTGTTGTACTAGCCTAGTGTTATCTAGTGACCACTGATGTACTAGCCTAGTGTGATCTAGTGACCACTGGTGTACTAGCCTAGTGTTATCTTGTGACAACTGGTGTACTAGCCTAATGTTATATTGTGACCACTGGTGTACTAGCCTAGTGTTATCTAGTGACCACTGATGTACTAGCATGGTGTTATCTAGTGACCACTGATGTACTAGCCTAGTGTTATCTAGTGACCACTGGTGTACTAGCCTAGTGTTATCTTGTGACCACTGTGTACTAGCTAGTGTTATCGTGTACCACTGTGTACTAGCCTAGTGTTATCTAGTGACCACTGGTGTACTAGCCTAGTGTTATCTAGTGACCACTGTGTACTAGCCTAGTGTTATCTTGTGACCACTGGTGTACTAGCCTAGTGTTATCTTGTGACCACTGGTGTACTAGCCTAGTGTTATCTAGTGACCACTGGTGTACTAGCCTAGTGTTATCTTGTGACCACTGGTGTACTAGCCTAGTGTTATCTTGTGACCACTGGTGTACTAGCCTAGTGTTATCTAGTGACCACTGGTGTACTAGCCTAGTGTTATCTAGTGACCACTGGTGTACTAGCCTAGTGTTATCTAGTGACCACTGGTGTACTAGCCTAGTGTTATCTAGTGACCACTGGTGTACTAGCCTAGTGTTATCTAGTGACCACTGGTGTACTAGCCTAGTGTTACCTAGTGACCACTGGTGTACTAGCCTAGTGTTATCTGTGACTTGGTGTATAGCCTAGTTTATCTTACCACTGTGACTGCCTGGTGTACTAGCCTAGTGTTACCTAGTGACCACTGGTGTACTAGCCTAGTGTTACCTAGTGACCACTGGTGTACTAGCCTAGTGTGATGCAATCAGCTTTTTTAATTATTGCATCAGTCAATACTGATATTCTGCATCTACATTATTAGCTAAATGAATTATAAATAAAGTAATTTTGAATCTAATTTCACTCATCATTTTTTCCCGTCTTGATGTAGATTAAGATTAGATGTCTCATTTAATCCTGATAAAGTGCTCTTGGTTCAGGTCTTCCTGGGTGTCTTATCATCTCGTGGCAGGTCCCTGGACCAAACACTTTATTTAACATACATTTTTAACGAATACTTCTGTTAAACATTTAGTTTAACAAATATTTTGTTAAACAAATTCTTCGTTATACTAAATACTACTTTGTTTATAATTTTTTTTAAACAAATATTTTGTTTGAGGTTATTCCTTGAACTGGAGTTACGTCAAGACGTAAGATGACAGGTAAATCTTGCAAGAATCTTCTTACTTGTCTTTCCCTTCTTTTTACCATAATATTTGTAATACCTGATAATACCTGTAATATTTCGTGTACAGTTTAGGTGGCTTTCCTGAACGATAACACCTGAACTAGCAAGAAGAGGACGGTGACCAGGAGTTTCCTGCAGTATCTTGAGGACTGGTTTAGGTTAGGTTAGGTAAGGTTTGTCAGGAAACAGGACAAGTGTTTCCTGACGCGGGTCTTAGTCAGATGATGACTCGCCGTTGGAGCTTTTGGTCATCTGACCAAGGCCTTCCGCTGGCTTACCCCTCCACCCCTTTAAAAAATATGGTCAGTTATAACCAACAAATTAATTGGGGACTGGCAACGTGCACCGAGGCTTTGTATTCATTCCACCCACGTAGTTCAGTGGTGGCGTCTTTAAGTTGACAAGTAAACAGCCCGGGTTGATTTCCGGGGTGGAGCGAGACATGTGGTCAACTCTCCTAACACCTGTTACCCCTCTTGGCCTCTTAGTAAATAGGTACTGTTTTGGGTCACATCGTGGGGGATGATAATGACCCTAAATAAGTTAAATAAATTACCTTAGGTAAGGGTAGGTAATTACCTTAGATAAGGGTAGGCAAATTACCTTAGGTAAGGGAACGTAAATTACCCTAGGTGAGGGTATGTAAATTACCCTAGGTGAGGGTATGTAAATTACCCTAGGTGAGGGTATGTAAATTACCCTAGGTGAGGGTATGTAAATTACCATAGGTGAGGGTATGTAAATTACTCTAGGTGAGGGTATGTAAATTACCCTAGGTGAGGGTATGTAAATTATCCTAGGTGAGGGTATGTAAATTACCCTAGGTGAGGGTATGTAAATTACCCTAGGTAAGGGGTATCTAGGGGCAGGGCATGAAGGCGTGCCAGAGACACACTATATAAGGCTTCTGAGTGGTCAGAAGCCACCGCCCTCTATACCTCCTGAACCCATAGTCACACACCATGGTTCCCACTGCTGCAACACTGGTCCCACTGCTGCAACACTGGTCCCACTGCTGCAACACTGGTCCCACTGCTGCAACACTGGTCCCACTGCTGCAACACTGGTCCCACTGCTGCAACACTGGTCCCACTGCCGCAACACTGGTCCCACTGCTGCAACACTGGTCCCACTGCTGCAACACTGGTCCCACTGGTGCAATACTGGTACCACTGCTGCAACACTGGTCCCACTGCTGCAACACTGGTCCCACTGCTGCAACACTGGTCCCATTGCTGCAACACTGGTCCCACTACTGCAACACTGGTCCCACTGCTGCAACACTGGTCCCACTGCTGCAACACTGGTCCTACTGCTGCAACACTGGTCCCACTGCTTCAACACTGGTCCCACTGCTGCAACACTGGTTAGGTTATGTTAGGTTATGTTAGGTTAGGTCATGTTAGGTTACATTAGGTCAGGTTAGGTTAGGTCATATTAGGTTAGGTTAGGTCATGTTAGGTAAGGTTAGGTTAGGTCATGTTAGGTTAGATCATGTTATGTTAGGTCAGGTTAGGTTAGGTCATGTTAAGTTAGGTTAGGTCATGTTAGGTTAGGTTAGGTTAGGTTAGGTCATGTTAGGTTAGGTTAGGTTAGGTCATGTTAGGTTATTAAGTTACGTCATGTTAGGTTAGGTTAGGTTAGGTTATGCTTGCTAAACTGTTGCATCAGTCTGCAAGGGACTGGTTCACCCACTAGTCTAACTGTTTCACACACACACACACACACAGAGCTAAGGGGATTGTCCTACGAAGAAAGGTTAAGGGAAATCGGCCTGACGACACTAGAGGACAGGAGGGTTAGGGGAGACATGATAACGACATATAAAATACTGCGAGGAATAGATAAGGTGGACAGAGACAAGATGTTCCAGAGAGGGGACACAGAAACAAGGGGTCATAATTGGAAGTTGAAGACTCCTATGAGTCAAAGGGATGTTAGGAAGTATTTCTTCAGTCATAGAGTTGTCAGGAAGTGGAATAGCTTAGAAAGCGACATAGTGGAGGCAGGAACCATACATAGTTTTAAGACTAGGTTTGATAAAGCTCATGGAGCAGGGAGAGAGAGGACCTAGTAGCAATCAGTGAAGAGGCGGGGCCAGGAGCTATGACTCGACCCCTGCAACCACAAATAGGTGAGTACAAATAGGTGAGTACACACATACACACAAACACACACACACACACACACACACACCTCTACCTCTCCCTTCTCTCTCTCTCACTCTTTTCCCTCTCCCTTTTCTCTCTCTCTCTACTCTCTCCATCTATCTCTCTTCCCCCTCTACCTTTCCCTTCTCTCTCTCTCTCTCACTCTTTCCCCTCTCCCTTCTCTCTCTCTCTTTCTCTCTCCCCATCTCTCTTTCCCCATCTCTCTCTTTCCCCTGAAGCTGGTGCACCCCTGCTGAACGAGGGGCCCAACGCAAAGGAAGGAGATATAACTTACGCTAAGGCCCTATCAGCCTACCAAGCAGGGCCAAGGAGTGAAGGGTGAGAGTAGCTGGGTGCAGGTGGAGAGGGGGATAGGTCAAATGCAGAGGCACGACCATGCCACCAAGAGCTACAGGAAAAAATAAGGGAGAAAATGGCCATGTACAAACAGGAACCAGAGTCACAGAGGGAAAGGCAATGGAAGGAGGAGAGGGCGAAGTCAGTGTTTATTCATGGGCTCCAGGAGAGCGAGGGAAGGACACACACACTGAAAGATGGCAGGCAGAAAGAAAGGAGATTGAGAACATCATCACAGAAATAGGTGAAGAGGACATGTCCGAGATTGTAAATTTTCAGAGAATAGAGGGGTACGTGAAGGGGAAAAAACGACCATCAAGTTGATTTTCAGGACAGAAACAGTGCGAAACAGGATCCTCCAAGAGAAACCACGGTTGAAGGAATCGACAGAATACAAGAGGTGTTCCTAGACCGAGACAGAACAAAAGCAGAACGACAGCAGCTGAGGAGAGGACACAAAGCGAAAAGAGCTAGGAGGAGAGACAAGGACAGAATCAGCAGAGGACAACCAGATCAGGGCAGAGCAACAAGAGCAAGCACACAGAACAATCCCCAGAACCCGACAACCAATCACGCTATCCCAACACAAACCACAATCCCCACCCAACACTCCACTATAGAATCCGCAGTACTGCCAAGTCCCCCACCCCCACAGACCCAGACCCCCAAAACACAGTGTTGGAGAGGAAACTGAAGGTATGGTACACTAACGCTGACGGAATAGCAAATAAGTGGGAGGAGTGGCACGAAAGAGTCAGAGGCAACACCGGACATCAAAGCTCTCACAGAAACCAAGCTCACAGGTATGATAACAGATGCCATCTTTCCAATGGGATATCAGATCCTGAGGAAAGACAGAGGGAACAGAGGAGGTGGAGGAGTGGCACTGCTGATCAAAACCGATGGGATTTTGATGAGCTGGAGAGAGGAGACAGAGGAGAAACAAGAGATTACATAGTAGCAGCGCTTCAGTCTGGAGGTCCCAAGGTGGTAATTGCAGTGATGTATAACCCACCACAGAACAGCAGGAGGCCAAGGCAAGAGTATGATGAGAGTAATAGAGCGATGGTTGACACACTGGCTGAAGTGGCCAGAAGGGCTCATGTGAGCAGGGCGAAGCTACTGATCATGGGTGACTTCAACCACAAGGAATCGATTGGGAGAACTTGGAGCCACATGGGGGCCAAGAAACGTGGAGGGTAAGATGATGGAGGTGGTACTGGAAATCTTCATGTATAAAACACATAAGGGACACAACCAGAGAGAAAGGAGAGGAAGAACCAGCGAGACTGGACCTAATATTCACATTGAGTAGTGCAGATATTGAGGACATCACATATGAAAGGCCCCTTGGGGCCCGTGATCATGTGGTTTTAAGCTTCGAATACACAGTAGAGTTACAAGTGGAGGGGGAAGCAGGAAGGGCTGGACGAATGAAGCCAAATTACAAGAAAGGGGACTACGTGGGCATGAAGAACTTCCTGAACAGGGTTCAGTGGAACAGGGAACTGGAAGGGAAGTCAGTAAACGAGATGATGGAATATGTGAAAACAATATGCAAGGAAGCTGAGGAGAGGTTTGTACCCAAGGGTAACAGGAATAATGAAAAAGCCAGGATGAGCCCATGGTTCACCCAAAGGTGCAGGGAAGCCAAAACCAAGTGTGCTATGGAATGGAAGAAGTATAGAAGGCAAAGGACCCAGGAAAATAAGGAGAGCAGTCGTAGAGCCAGAAATGAATATGCACAGGTAAGAAGGAGGCCCAACGACAATATGAAAAATATAGCAGTGAAAGCCAAATCCGACCCAAAGCTGTTGTGCAGCCACCTCAAAAGGAAAACAACAGTCAAGGACCAGGTGATCAGGCTAAGGAAGGAAGGAGGAGAGACCACAAGAAACGACTGTGAAGTGTGTGAGGAACTCAACATGAGATTCAAAGAAGTGTTCACAGAGGAGACAGAAGGGACTCCAGAAAGACAGAGAGGCGGGGTTCACCACCAAGTGTTGGACACAATACATGCAACCGAGGAAGAAGTGAAGAGGCTGCTGAGTGAACTAGATACCTCAAAGGCGATGGGGCCGGACAACATCTCTCCATGGGTCCTGAGAGAGGGAGAAGAGGCGCTATGTGTACCCCTAACAACAATATTCAACACATCTATCGAAACAGGGAGACTACCTGAGGTATGGAAGACAGCAAATGTAGTCCCAATTTTTAAAAAAATAGACAGACATGAAGCACTAAACTACAGACCAGTGTCACTGACGTGTATAGTATGCAAAGTCATGGAGAAAATTATCAGGAGAAGAGTGGTGGAATACCTAGAAAGGAATGAGCTTATCACGACGGCCAACACGGTTTCAGGGACAAGAAATCCTGTGTCACAAACCTACTGGAGTTCTATGACAGGGTGACAGCAGTAAGACAAGATTGCATTTTCTTGGACTGTAGAAGGCGTTTGACACAGTTCCACACAAGAGATTAGTGCAAAAGCTGGAGGACCAGGCAGGGATAACAGGGAAGGCACTACAATGGATCAGGGAATACCTGTCAGGAAGACAGCAGCGAGTCATGGTACGTGGCAAGGTGTCAGAGTGGGCGCCTGTGACGAGTGGGGTTCCACAGGGTCAGTCCTGGACCGGTGCTGTTTCTGGTATTTGTGAACGACATGACGGAAGGAATAGACTCCGAAGTGTCCTGTTTGCATATGATGTGAAGTTGATGAAAAGAATCCAATCGGACGAAGATTGGTCATGAAGATTGGGGAAGGGCAAAGAAGACCGCAGACGAGTACAGTCTAGGGGGCCAGAGACTACAAACCTCACTCAAGAAAAAAGATCTTGGGGTGAGTATAACACCAGGCACATCTCCTGAGGCGCATATCAACCAAATAACTGCTGCAGCATACGGACGCCTGGCAAATCTAAGAACAACATTCCGACATCTTAACAAGGAATCGTTCAGGACCCTGTACACTGTACGTAAGGCCCATATTGGAGTATGCAGCACCAGTTTGGAACCCACACCTAGCCAAGCACGTAAAGAAACTAGAGAAAGTGCAAAGGTTTGCAACAAGACTAGTCCCGGAGCTAAGGGGTATGTCCTACGAGGAGAGGTTAAGGGAAATCGACCTGACGACACTGGAGGACAGGAGAGATAGGGGGGGACATGATAACGACTGAGAGGAATTGACAAGGTGGACAGAGACAGAATGTTCCAGAGATGGGACACAGCAACAAGGGGACACAGTTGGAAGTTGAAGACTCAGATGAATCACAGGGATGTTAGGAAGTATTTCTTCAGTCACAGAGTTGTCAGGAAGTGGAATAGTTTGGGAAGCGATGTAGTGGAGGCAGGATCCATACATAGCTTTAAGAAGAGGTATGATAAAGCTCATGGCGCAGGAGAGTGACCCAGTAGCGGCCAGTGAAGAGGCGAGCCCAGGAGCTATGACTCGACCCCTCAACCATAACTAGGTGAGTACATTGGTGTAAGTTTGTTCATTCACAATAGGACGAGATCAATGATATTATTTTATCCTTCACCTGTCTGCCACATATACACCTGTTTTGTATGGCTGTATTTTAAGATATACATTCTGGAATTTTTATAAACATATATATATATATATATATATATATATATATATATATATATATATATATATATATATATATATATATATATATATATATATATATATATATATATATATATATATTGATAGATAGTCTGAGCATGAACATAAAGATACGGACCCCAGAAGGATGTGTTCCACTTACAGCACCACTGACTAAACTTCACTCAGTGGGGATCCAACCATCTATAGCTGTGAAGGTGGAAGTGTTGGATCAGCTTTTCCTTTCCCATCATGAAACTCTTACCTTGCCAAATCGGGTAGGTTGTGATGGCTATGAGAGCCTGCGGGACGCTGGCACCAACAACTCAATTTACCAATCATCAGGTATGTCAGAATGTAGAACCATTCTTTGGAGCTCTTTAGTTGTTAAATATGAACCTGAAATGTAAGGATATAGGATCACTGCATAGGCCTACTTGCGTATGATAGAGAACGTGAGTAGCATGAAGGGACTGTTAAGTATTCTGAGATATTATTGTGGTGTTTGGTAAAGGCAGTGTCCAGTCATTGACGGATGTGTGAACATCAGCAATGACAGGATAATAACACTGATAACACTGACACTAGAGACACAGCCTGCTTGCTGTGTCCAGCTGCTGGTTGCTTCACTTTCTTTCTCTCCTGTTTTTTTCTGTGTTTGTTTAGCTTTCTGTCTATCTGTTCATCTGTGTCTGCCTCGATTTCTCTGCCTGTCTCTGTCTGTCTCGATTTCTGTCTCTACCTGTCTGTATGTCTCTGTCTCTTTGTCTGTCTGTCTGTCTCTTTGTTTGTCTGTCTGTCTGTCTGTCTGTCTGTCTGTCTGTCTGTCTGTCTGTCTGTCTGTCTGTCTGTCTGTCTCTCTCTCTCTCTCTCTCTCTCTCTCTCTCTCTCTCTCTCTCTCTCTCTCTCTCTCTCTCTCTCTCTCTCTGTCTCTCTCTGTCTCTCTTCTCCTGTCTCTCTGTCTCTCTGTCTCTCTGTCTCTGTCTCTCTGTCTCTCTCTCTCTCTCTCTCTCTCCCTTACACTAGCAGGGCTGCCATATAAGGGTTGTACTGCCAGGGATGGTGTAAAGAGCCCTGATATTGTATGTATTTTTGTTGAGGCCGGAGAGACTGCCAGTGTTATCCTACACCGAGTGGCGCTATCTTCATGGTGCTAGCTTTATACGGTGTGTGTGTGTGTGTGTGTGTGTGTTCTGTTTACCCTATTAAAAACGTATCGCTTATTTTCAACAAAACATCTCTAGTGAGAACGACTCAAAATGAATGACGTCCAGTGCACAATTTAAGAAATTTTACGCTGTTAATCTCAGCTCTATAAGAATGCATCTTATCAACATAAACTCTAGAATAATTGCAACACGTGGGTTAAAAATTTTCGATTGCTTCTTCCATTTATTTTTCTTCCCTTTCTGCTTTCTCCATATTATTAATAATTTTAAGGAGTTTTTTCTTATTTTTGATTGGCCGAGCTTTTGTTCCTTGTTTATGTAGGGAGGGAGCGTGAGGGGGTTTGTGCCCATAGTTAAAGGGGTGTGAGAGGTAGTAGTTGTAGATGGGGAGTGGAGAGGGTGGGCATCATAATCAGATGTTGTTGTTTGGAAATGAATGAAGGGGATCTTGAGAATGGCAGGTGGTGGGTCTTGAGAGATGGGCAGGTGAGGTGGGTCTTGAGAGATAGGCAGGTGGTGGGTCTTGAGAGATAGGCAGGTGGTGGTCTTGAGAGATAGGCAGGTGGTGGGTCTTGAGAGATAGGCAGGTGGTGGGTCTTGAGAGATGGGCAGGTGGTGGGTCTTGAGAGTGGCAGGTGGGCAGAGATGGCAGGTGGTGGGTCTTGAGGATAGGCAGGTGGTGGGTCTTGAGAGAGGGGAAGAATGGGGGGAGGGGGGGGTTTCTTAAGAGATGGGCAGGTGGTGGATCTTGAGAGATGGGCAGGTGGTGGATCTTGAGAGGTGGGCAGGTGGTGGGTCTTGAGAGATGGGCAGGTGGTGGATCTTGAGAGGTGGGCAGGTGGTGGGTCTTGAGAGTTGGATCTTTCTTAAATGCTGTCTGTCTCAAGATCCTGTGTTGAGGAACTTCTTAGCAGACGATTGATTTCGTGGAGCATCATTTGCTCCAGAAGTACTTCCCGATCCTCTCATTCTTTCCCATCTGCTCTAATTCCTCCACTCCTATACTCTCAGTGATTGCGGTAATCTCTCCACTTCCTGTTTACTTCTTCCTATCTTCAGCTTCTTGTTACATACATCATCAGTGGATTCCCTCTTTGTTCCTCTCACTGTCTTACCCTCAGCATCCTTTATATGTTGTTACCAGTTCTCTCTTATCACCTTCTTTGACTCTCAGTCTCCTGTCAGCATCTCTCCTAAAGCTTTTACTCATTGATGTCTTTCGTCTGATTTCTCTGCTCCTGTTTTTTCCTTTATTATCACTGTCCTTCCCTCTCCTCATTTTCTCCAGGGCTCTTTCAGTTTTTGTATTTCATCTTCCAGTCTTTGGACTCTGTCTTCAGTTGTCTTTTCCTCGTGATCCAACCTTCCTTTCCCTGCTTTTATATCAGATTTTCTCAAATTTTTCCCTTAGAATTTAGTTTTCTTTTCCATTCCACCTCCATTTTGCTCTTCAGACCAGCTATCACTTTCTTTTCTTTCTCTTTCCTCCTCTGATTGCTAATAATAATAATAATAATAATAATAATAATAATAATCTGTGGTGAAGAAGGGAATGTGGGTTAATTAGTGCCAGTGGAGGCTGCAAAATTTTATGGAGTGTAGGAGGGAGTTAGTCTAGTTTGTGAATGCAGAACCAGATGAACGTAGGAGTGAGTAGGAGGATGTGGGAATGAGTAGGATGTTGTTGGTTGAAGGAGTGTTGTTGTTGGTTGAAGGTGTTGTTGTTGGTTGAAGGAAAGTTTGTTGGTTGAAGGAGTGTTGTTGTTGGTTGAAGGAGTGTTGTTGTTGGTTGAAGGAGTGTTGTTGTTTTGGGTTTAAGGGTGTTGAGTGAGAGGAGTGTTGACGATAGTGGGATGGGTTTGGGGTAAGTAGGGCGTGGGGGAAAAATAATAGGAGTGTTAACGTTAGTTGGAGTGTAGGGTGAGGTAGGTGTAAATAATCGTCTCACCGGGATGTGGGACAGCGAGGCACCAACATCACGGTTTTTAAACCCATAAACTTACTTCATATCAGTCTTGGAAACTGGTCAAGCAAGTAGAGTCCACTACCTTTAATTTATAATTCATAAAGGCATCTTGAACAACATTTACATGAACGTCTGAGTGACAAATTCAGTCACAATCCCGAAACCCTAACTGAAATTTAAAACCAGTTTCTGTGCCTTTTAAAACAGTATTCCACTTGAAATTTGATTAATCCTCTGGTGATACTGTAATTACTAAGCCCGACACTGGATTAAACATAGATACAAACATCCCCCACAACTCTGTCCGACACGTGTGTAACTCACAAACACAGAGCAAGTCCACAGAGGCGGTTTAGGACACACAGGGCGGTGTGAGGACACACAGGGCGGTGTGAGGACACCACCAACACTCACACATTAATCCACACACCATACATAAGTGTTTTGTCCTCATGTTTCAGGAAGTACATACTATAAGAGAGAGAGGGGGGGAGGGAGAGAGAGAGAGAGAGAGAGAGAGAGAGAGAGAGAGAGAGAGAGAGAGAGAGAGAGGAAGAAAGAGAGAGAGAGAAAAACCTGGTGTTTGTCTTTGATGACCTGAAATGTAGATGACTAAATAAGTTTTATATGTTCCAGGGCAATGTTGGCGTTTTTTTATATATATATATATATATATATATATATATATATATATATATATATATATATATATATATATATATATATGTATATATATATATATATATTTGCCGAATAGGTAAACTTGCGATTTTAGCTTAAATAGCAACGTTCTTCTTGCCATATAAGACAAGCGAAAATTTGTGTATGCAATAATTTCGCAAAAATCATTCCTGAACCTAACGAAAAAAAATATTTCATTGTTTGTTTATTAAATTATTGTAAACTTAACAAAAATATATTAAGTAGGATTAGGCTAAATTAAATTGCGCTTGTTATAATAAGGTTTGGTAAGTTTTCTAAGGTTTTTTTGGTACAAAATTATTAATTTTACATTAACATAAATTAAAAAAATATCCTTTTTTAAACATATAAGATAAAATTTTAGAAAGAACTTAATTTTAAATGAGTTCTTGCTAATTTTTGTTTACCTATTCGACACCACATACACACCCCTTTAGCGTAGTATTTGCAGATGTCCTCTCCCTCATTTACACTGGCAGATTCATTCTTGGTTTCCGAAGTGATACTTCCCTTGTTTATCTTCCCCTGTTTCCCTTGTTTATCTTCCCCTGCTTCCCTTGTTTATCTTCCCCTGTTTCCCTTGTTTATCTTCCCCTGCTTCCCTTGTTTATCTTCCCCGCTTCCTTTGTTTATCTTCCCTGTTTCCCTTGTTTAACTTCCCCTGCTTCCCTTGTTTATCTTCCCCCCTTTTTTTTTTCCCTTGTTTATCTTTCCCCCGTTTCCCTTGTTTATCTTCCCCTGTTTCCTTGTTTATCTTCCCTAGGGATATTTCTCTAGAATGTTTTATTTTTTTTTTTCCTGCTACAGTCGTCCTATTGTCACTCTGTATATTTACCATTGTCTTTCATCCTTATTTCCGTCTCTTCTTTCCTGCGCTGACCATCTGTTTCGACCCCAAATTTTACCTCTGTATCTCCCACCTTTATCATCCCACTCTGTATATTTTTGGCAAGCTCCTCAGGAATTTCCTCATAATTCCTAGTTTTCCTTTTTTTTCAATACTTTTCTTATACGTGTCCAGCTTTCCATGTCTCATACGTGTCCAGCTTTCCATGTTCTCGACAAGTCAGAAACACCTTACCCATTTAAGTTCTGCTTGTAGCTGTATTTAGTTTTGTAAAGTTACTTGTTTTTGTACCACATATTTACAATCAATACCCTTATGTTGTTTTTTACATTATCCCAGAAACATATATTCCTCTACCCATTCTTACTTTAGAATTTCTGTTTCCTGTTTTGTGGGTCTGTGTGGTTTAGAAGTTGGGGAAGGTGAATGTTTTGAGTGGGTGGTAGGTGAACGTCTGTGATCTCCACCTCCTTGGTCACCTATCTTGAAGAATAAGAATAATCTACAACCATTGTCTAAGAGTCCTGCTAGTCTCAGTAGGCAGACACTGTGCTTGTCTATAGAGGAACATTAGCTTGGTATTAACTTTTCTTACTACATTGTTTCTTCAGTTTCCTGACATGCTTGGTCAGAGGAATTCCCAGACATTTCACTGAAGATACTGAAGTGATGGGTTTCCCATTTCACTGAACATCAAAAGTATTTTCCCTTTTCAGTTTTTCTTTTCGTGCCAAAAGTATGGTTTCTGTTTTCCCCAGGTGTAGTGACAGTTAGTTGTCTACTAACTATTTGCTTCAGGACTAGTTCTTGTGATGGTGCTTGCTATATCTTGTATATGTCTTTACCTGAGACTTCCAGATCACTGTCGTCTCGTAAACAGAAGCTTACTTGACACTGATGGGCATTTAATTACATACCATAAAAATATAAGTGACCCATAATACTACCTTGGGGGAAATGACTTGCTATCGGCTGGGGTTCTGATTCAGTATTATTGATCTTGGCAATATGTTTGCTGTTGCTCAGGTAGGACTTAAACCAGTCTACGAGAATATGCCGAAGCTTGTAGTTTCTTACATAATAAATTACAGGTAACTGTATCGAAAGCCTTTTTTAATGGTCACCATTCCTTTGAAATTTATTGGGTATTTTAGATCATTAGCTACTTCATGAATTTTGGAGATTTCTTCATCTATGAATTCTGGACTACAAATACGTAAAGCTCTCAAAAACATTGATGAGAATACCCATAGTTTAACTCTATCTTGATGTGAAGAATAATATTTTACAAGAAACAGTTATTTGTTGGTTTTCAATAAATTTAAAATTTAAAATCATTGTCACCCTTAATAATTAAAACATCTAGGAAAGGCAATGAGTTATTTTCTTCGAACTCAACAGTAAAATTTATAGAATGAGCTAAACTATTTAATTTAACCAGGAAATTATTTATATCTATATTTTTAGGCATAAGATACAAAATATCATCAACATGTGTATATCACTTAGCTCTATTAGGAAGGATTGTGTTAAGCAATCTTGTCTAAAAAAAATACAATGTATAAATTACTAAGAACAGGTGAAAGAGGATTTCCCATTGCCATACCAAACTTCGAGTGTAAAACTCGTCATTAAACACAAAGTTTGCTTCAGCAATACAAAGTTTAATAAGTTTAATGATAGTATGAACTGGCAATAGTAAATCGTAATTAACAAGTTCTTCAGGTAAGAAACTTAATAAATCCTCAACTGGAACTTTTGAAAAACAAGAAAGTAACGTCAAAACTAACCATATTAAAATCATTTAAGTCAGTCAAGGTGCTTAATTTATCACTAAATCTGTTTTTTTTAACAGTGAAGTTAGAAATTTTTCCAACAATTGGGCTCAAAATATCTACAAGCCATGTAGATAATTCATAGGAAACTGGGAAACCCATGGAGCTAATAATTGGTCTAACTGGGTTACCTGGTTTGTGCTTTTTATTAATCCATACATATATAGTTGATCATTCTCTATCCAACAGTGGCGTTGACCCCTGGGGCTCTCTACAGGTATACTCCAGGTATATAGGGTAGAGATGGATTAGTGGAAGTAATTTTTTTTAATTAATTCATCTTTGCCTTTGAGTACACTTTTTATAGTTTTATTGAAATGTTAACAGATTGAAATGTTAACAGATTCTAAGCGATTCTTTTTAAGGTTAGAAAAATTCTGTATCATCTAAGAGATTATTAATTTTTTCTTGGTAATCAGTTTCTTTCAATATTTATTGCATTTATTTTATCTGTTTTAGTAAGATGCAAATTTTTATTATTAATAAGTGTATCATAAATCTTAAAGAATGTTTGAGGGCAATTGGAATATTGTTTTGACAAAGAACTATAAACCATCCCCTTACTTATATTAATATAAGTTTTCTAAGTTACAAAAATCTTTTGCAATTTCAACATTATTAAGTTTTCTTGAAGTTGCAAAACTTAGACCGAAACTTAAAGCAGCAGCTGTATTTTTATCTAATATTTCATCTGATAAATTAATTACAAAATAAAATTGTTATTAGCGTGAACTGACGTGATTGTGAGGTGTAGTCTTGCCCCTTTACATGCCTTCTGTTGATGTTTTTTTTTTTTTTTATAATTCCTTGATAATGTGAGAAGTCATGAAAGCTCTTGGAATTTCGCTATTTTTTCATAGTGCTTTTAAAATTAAAAACTAAAATCTATTTATTGCATCTGTATATAAACCAGCAGATGTAACTTCCAGGAAGTTAGAAGACGTACATAATGTGTAAATCGAGAACTGTCTTGAAAATCCTTCAAATTATTCATATATTCCATTTCTTGGTGATTTAAATTTAAGACAACCAAAATGGAGGAAAGTAATGAAAACTATAATAGGAGAGAGAACTTGGTGGAGCCAGTCTGGATGATCACTCTCACTTAAATAAACTATTAGCTCATCTACAACTTCACCTTATTCAATCAAACAGGTGTACTGAGTACACTAGAGAATACTCTGTGACCTCATATTCACATAATATTGTTGATACTCACAACAAAACCTAATATAAATTGTAAGTATACAAAGAACGTTATTCATGTTAGTAAAAAGGTGAATGTACGGGAAGTATAATGGTACCAACGCTCTTATCCGAGTGTGTGTAACAGAGGGTGGTGAATGTTGCAACAAGGAGAAGGCTGGAGGCAGTGGAGATGTCATGTCTGAGGGCGATGTGTGGTGTGAATATAATGCAGAGAATCTGTTGCCCGGAGATAAGAAGGAGGTGCGGAAGATTGTAAAAGTATTATCCAGAGGGCAGAGGAAAGGTTGAGGTGGTTCAGACATTTAGCGAGGATGGAACAAATAGAATGACTTGGAGGGTATTAAACCTGTAGTAGAGGGAAGGCAGGGTGTGGGGTCATCCTTGAAAGGTTGGAGGGAGTAAAGCATGGTTTGTGTCCGAGGGGCTTGGACTTTCAGCAGGCATGCGTGAGCGTGTTAGAAGCGAGTGAAGACGAATGGTATTTATGACTTGACGTGCTGTTGGAGGAGCAATGCAACATTTATGAAGGATTCACTGAAACCGGTTAGCCGGACTTGGTCCTGAAGGTGGAAGTACAGTGAAGGAGGGGGTGTTGATATGTTTAATTTTTTTAACTGCGTAGGCACACCTCTGGCAAGACAGTGATGAAGTGATTGATGATTAAAGTGTTTCTTCTTTTTCGGGTTATCCTGTCTCGGTGAGAAACGGCCGATGTGTTAATAAAAATAATTAACATACTCACTGACGCTAATCAACCAAACACTCAGTCATGAGCGTATGTTTAACAACCTTAACAACAAATATACTGAGAAGACAGTTTGATAAAACCAGGACCTAAACCATTATTTCTTATGTGATGGTCTCATGGCACTAGAAACATGTTCCACCATGGGAAGTTGCATGTTCGAAAGGCAGAGGCACTCCCCTCTATACAGCCTATATTTCAACAGGATGAATTCACTGGCACTAGAGGTATGCTCATGCCACATAGCATTACAAAGGACGAGAAGTTTGTACTAACGCAACTCAGACCCTCGAGTCATAGCTATGGCTTGGCTGTGATAAATACTCGTGAAAATTTCATGACTGTCCTTAACATGTATCTCTTACCTATATCTATCCTTATTCCTCGTCGTTTATTATGTACCTGGTTGTGTAACTCATGTGTAGTAATGACTGCAGTATAATTAATAGATAAGCAGAGTAATGTCATACACCATCTTGCTTTTTCTGAAAAGTAATTTAAACTCAACTGAAAATGCTGAATTGAGAAACATTATTATTAATTATTATTATTATTTATGTAACTGATAGTGTGAAATACTTCCACCCGTTAGCTTTACGCAGCTTTAAACATAGTTAAGGGATAATAATATATATAACTACAACATATGTAAATTATTACAATATCATTATTACTGCAAAAGACGTAAATTAACTGAAAATGGTTAAGATATGACGATTCTTGCTTGTTGTTTTCTGCTGACCAGGAGGTTCCAATGTTGACCAGGAGGTTCCAATGTTGACCAGGAGGTTCCAATGTTGACCAGAGGTTCCAATGTTGACCAGAGGTTCCAATGTTGACCAGGAGGTTCCAATGTTGACCAGGAGGTTCCAATGTTGACCAGGAGGTTCCAATGTTGCCCGGGGAGGTTTCCAGTGTTGACAAGGAAGTTCCAGTGTGCCTTCACTAAAATTTTTAATCAGAATTATGGGGTATTAATTCATTTTTATGAGCTAGGTTAATGTTCAGAGTTAAAATTCATTGTAATAATTATTGTAAGTATTAACAAGAGACAGTAAAGAAGCCATTTTTTAAAAGGGGTGATTTAAAAAAATTTTTTTTGTTTATAGTGTACTTGTTAAATTCAAAGTATTGGGGGAACACTAGGTCGAGGCTTAGGTAAACAGAAGGCAGGTATCAATCAGTTCTTGCTGCTAATTAGGTTTAGCGGCAACAAGCACTCTGAAGAAATGACAGAAAGTTACTAGAGAACTTGTCAACTTTTGTTCCTGGAGGAAAATCAGCACTACCAAAGATAAGACCAGACATGTGGACTAAACATTTAAATGTCTCCATGGATAATAAGATTCTAACCTGATGAAGGAATATGTATAGCAACTGGATCTGGAAAGTACTCAGATACATTATGATAAGGCAAGACGAGGACTAATATATATTAATAATTATTAAGGCAGAGTTCCTTGAAACCTCTGAGGAGTGAAGGCCATAGTTTTAAAGTGATTACAAGAGCAGTAATTAGGTGGAGATTACTTTTGAGGTGAGTCTTGTTACAGTAAGTTGTTAGATTGTTTTTATACTTTTGAATATTTCGAATGTCTTTCAGTAGAGGTGCTTACACATGTTTCTCGTCCGATTATATTTATTAACCCTTGATCCATGTATATAGGGTCCATGGGAAGTAAACTGTGCTATACATATTAAATGCACCTTCCTCTGGAGAGTCAACACCTGATAAGGTGCCAACTGCTCAGTTACCAGGCCATGCTACTTAAGAGCCAGTTATTGTCACAACTAATATTTTTTGCCATAACTATCGATATTATTCTTATGGGTTCTCCTGTTCTAGCCAAATTCTGTTTCTCTTCTGCTAGAATTTTACGTTTTTCACCACCACCACTACTACTACTGCTTCTACTACTACTATTGCTATACTACTACTGCTACTATTACAGATGGAGGCAGCATACATTCTTAATTGACAGACTTGAGCCCCCCTTTATATTTATATCCTTTTTCATGATTTTATAATATTTTAATCCACTCGTGATCTCCGCCTGTCTGAATACAAACAATATAGCATTGTATTATACTGTGTTGACCCCAGGGTGGGGGACTGGGTGTCGACCCCAGGGTGGGACTGTGTCGACCCCAGGGTGGGATCTGTGTTGACCCCAGGGTGGACTGGGATGGCAACCCAAGTTGCTGGCTGTGAAGGACGAGGCTCGTCCCCTACGGGTGAAGAAGACAGATAACTGTATTTGTTAAAGGCAACAGACCCTTTTAAGAACTAAAAGCAAGACTGGCTAGATAAATGGAAAAAGTTGAGATCAAATTAAATGCATCATACAGAGCCTAGGAGAGAAAGAGGAGCAAAATTCCATTAGTGCAACTGAGAGAAAGCCAAATATTTCTTCTTACATGTAAATCCAATACAAAAACATCGGGCATCTGATTAGATGGAACATACACTGATTACGATAAAGAAATGAGTAAAATACTCAAATAACAACATGAGCCATTTTTTAGGCTAAAGATTGAGGAGTTAAATGAGTTTCACGAGCAAGAGGCAGAACACAACAGTTATCTGAATAATATCTAATACAACCTGAACCCCACTTGATTTCGACAAATTCATTGTTTGCATGGCAATTTCCTCTATCCCAGGACCTGAATTGTGAAATTTCATATTCAAGAAAATTTGGCAGAAAACATTATTATGTGCAACAAGTATTTCCTATAAGAGCCTTTACACTAGACTCGTCCACAGGCTTTACAAAAAATGATATAAACCCACTCCACAAAGGTGGTAGCAAAGCAATTCTAAAAAACTGTAGATCGATAGTTCTAACATCCCACACTTTCATGATTATTGAAATGGTTGTAACAATCACAGCAGATGCCAGACCCAGATCATCTTGGGTTGAGAACACGCTGCTCCAGCATCTTGCAATGCTCTAAAATACACTAAGACAAGTAAAATATCGATGCAGTATACACCGATTTTACAAAAGTGTTTTGTCAAGTGCATCCATAAGGTAAGTGCGCACACAATGCTGGCAGAGGAAATAACTGCTAAGGTGGGTAGATGGAGATTAAACTTGTTAACTAATAGAACCTAAAATGTAATATAAAAGAGAGAAAAAAAAACTGGCTGGTACAATGAAGAGTTGTATTCTCCAAGACACAGTACTGCCCTACTTCTCCAAGACACAGTACTCGCCTACTTCTCCAAGACACAGTACTCGCCCTACTTCTCCAAGACACAGTACTCGCCCTACTTCTCCAAGACACAGTACTGCCCTACTTCTCCAAGGCACAGTACTGCCCTACTTCTCCAAGACACAGTACTCTGCCCTACTTCTCCAAGACAAAGTACTCGCCCTACTTCTCCAAGACACAGTACTGCCCTACTTCTCAAGACACAGTACTGCCCTACTTCTCCAAGACAAAGTACTGCCCTACTTCTCCAAGACACAGTACTCGCCCTACTTCTCCAAGACACAGTACTGCCCTACTTCAAGACACAGTACTCGCCCTACTTCTCCAAGACACAGTACTCGCCCTATCTTCCAAGACACAGTACTCGCCCTACTTCTCCAAGACACAGTACTCGCCCTACTTCTCCAAGACACAGTACTCGTATTCTCCAAGACACAGTACTCGCCCTACTTCTCCAAGACATACTGCCCTACTTCTCCAAGACACAGTACTCGCCCTACTCTCCAAGACACAGTACTGCCTACTTCTCCAAGGCACAGTACTGCCCTACTTCTCCAAGACACAGTACTGCCCTACTTCTCCAAGACACAGTACTGCCCTACTCTCCAAGACACAGTACTCGCCCTATTCCCAAGCACAGTACTCGCCCTACTTCTCCAAGACACAGTACTCGCCCTACTTCTCCAAGACACAGTACTCGCCCTACTTCTCCAAGACACAGTACTGCCCTACTTCTCCAAGACACAGTACTCGCCCTACTTCCAAGACACAGTACTCGCCCTACTTCTCCAAGACACAGTACTCGCCCTACTTCTCAAGACACAGTACTCGCCCTACTTCTCCAAGACACAGTACTCGCCCTACTCTCCAAGGCACAGTACTGCCCTACTTCTCCAAGACACAGTACTCGCCCTACTTCTCCAAGACACAGTACTCGCTCTATTCTCCAAGACACAGTACTCGCCCTACTTCTCCAAGACACAGTACTCGCCCTATTTCTCCAAGACACAGTACTCGCCCTACTTCTCAAGACACAGTACTCGCCCTACTTCTCCAAGACACAGTACTCGCCCTACTTCTCCAAGACACAGTACTCGCCCTACTTCCAAGACACAGTACTCGCCCTACTTCTCCAAGACACAGTACTCGCCCTACTTCTCCAAGACACAGTACTCGCCCTACTTCTCCAAGATCACACGTACTCGCCTACTTCTCCAAGACACAGTACTGCCCTATTCTCCAAGACACAGTACTCGCCCTACTCTCCAAGCACAGTACTCGCCCTACTTCTCCAAGGCACAGTACTCGCCCTACTTCTCCAAGACACAGTACTCGCCCTACTTCTCCAAGACACAGTACTCGCCCTACTTCTCATGACACAGTTCGCCTCTTCTCAGCCAGACGCATCAAACCGTACTGCTACTTCATCTCCAAGCAGTACTGCTACTTCCAGACACAGTACTAGCCCGTACTTCCAAGACACAGAAACTTCCCAACTTGTCAAGCAAGTATCTGCAGACTACTTTCCAACACTATCTGCCCATTGAGACTTATTTCTCAAGTTACAGAATAGAAATAAACACAGACTCGATTCCCCAAGACAAACTCGATTACTCAACAGATCGCCCTTCAAGCGTACTCGCCCTCTTCTCCAAGACAGTCTGCCCCTCAAGACACAGTACTGCCCTCTTCCAAGACAGTATGCCCACTTCAAGCAAGTCTGCCCTCTAACTGCCCTACTTAAGACAGTATGCCTACTTCTCAAGACAGTATCCTACTTCCAAGACAGTACGCCCTACTCCCAAGACACAGTATGCCCTACTTCTCCAAGACACAGTATCGCCCTATCAAGACACAGTACTGCCTCTTAACACAGTCTCGCCCTACTTCTCCAAGACAGTACGCCTCTCCAGACAGTACTGCCCTACTTCAGACAGTACTGCCCTACTTCCAAGACACAGTACTGCCCTACTTCCAAGACCAGACTCCCTCTTCCAAGACAGTACTCCCCTACTTCTCAAGACACAGTACTCGCCCTAAAGCACAGTACGCCTATCCAAGACACATACTGCCCACTTCTCCAAGACACGTACTCCCTACTTCTCCAGACACAGTCTCCCCTTTCAAGACACAGTACTCCCCTTCCAAGACACAGTACGCCCACTTCTCCAAGACACAGTACTGCCCTTCAAGACAGTCTCCTTTTCCAAGACAAGATGCCCATCTCCAAGACAAGTATGCTACTTCTCCAAGACAAGTACTCGCCCTCTCTCCAAGACACATCTCCTCTCCAAGACAGTACTCCCCATCTCCAAGCAGTAGCCCCTTTCAAGACAGTCTGCCTACTTCCAAGACAGTACCCCTCTCAGCACATACTCGCCCATTCCAGACACAGACTCGCCCTACTTCAAGCAATACTCGCCCTCTTTCCAAGACAGTATCGCCTACTTCCAAGCACAGTACTGCCCTCAACAGTACTCGCCCTACTTCCAAGACAAAGTACTGCCCCTACTTCTCCAAGACTAAGTACTCGCCCTACTTTCTCCAAGACACAGTACTCCCTTTCTCCAAGAACAGTACTCGCCCTCCTTCTCATTCTCATTCCATTTTCAGCCAGACAAGACATAAACCATTGCTCTGTATCATCCATTACAAATAATACTAGAATCTACTAGAGTGACATCCATGGAAGACACAGCAAATCTTCAAGCTGATGTCAACCAAGTTATCTAGCAGACTACTGACAACACTATCATGTCCATTGAGCACAAATTTCAATTTCTATGTTACAGGAATGAGGAAATAAAAACAAATTCATAGTACAAGACAAACTCAGATTACTCAATAGAGCATAAGTCTAATGTGAGAAACCTGGGAGTGATAATGTCAGATGATCTCACATTAAAGAAGCACAATATTGTCATTATCTCATCTGCACGGAAAATGATAGGTTGAAAACTAGATCTTTGAAAAAAAAGAGATGCCATGTTTTAAAGGCACCCTTCAAGGCAGGCAAATATTGCAAGACTGTAAAATGTACAGAGAACCTTCACCGCTCATATGAACTCAGCCAAGCAACTAAATTACCAGGAGCACATTAAGTCCCTCAAACTGTACTCCTTGAAATACAGGCGAGAAAGATATATGATAATGTTCACCTGGGAGACTCCACAGGAAGTGCTTCCAAGTCATTCCTCTAGTTAATGAGAAGGCATATTTTCATATTTTTATGAATATATTACAAGTATTATTTAATATGTTAAAATAGATATTTTTGCTAATAACTATTATGAAAATCATGTTATATAGTAATATTTATTTTCATATTTAGCTTATTGCTGGCAGTATTAGGTTTGTGAATAGTTGTTGTGCAGCCAATTTCAAAGCAAACTGCTTTGAACCCGGGTCCATCATTTTGAAACATCCTGTATAATATACAATACAGTAACATGCCTGATGGCACTGTTAATATATCATATATGTACAGACCAGAATTTTATTTTAGTTTACACAATGAGATTTTTGTATGATATATGTTCAAGAAAAATTCAATTTATTGGAATTCAAATATTTCATTCTAGACATTTATGATTATACTTAAAGTTGCCAGACTTTTGTTAGTTAACTTTCATTCTTCTTGCTTTAACCTCATTAGTTTATCTTTGTATGACGATCCAGGAACAGTGACGAGCCAGGAACAGTGACGAGCCAGAAACAGTGACGAGCCAGAACAGTGACGAGCCAGAAACAGTGACGAGCCAGGAACAGTGACGAGCCAGAAACAGTGACGAGCCAGGAACAGTGACGAGCCAGAAACAGTGACGAGCCAGAAACAGTGACGAGCCAGAAACAGTGACGAACCAGGAACAGTGACGAGCCAGAAACAGTGACGAGCCAGAAACAGTGACGAGCCAGAACAGTGACAGGCCAGGAACAGTGACAAGCCAGAACAGTGACAGGCAGAAACAGTGACGAGCCAGAAACAGTGACGAGCCAGAACAGTGACGAGCGAACAGGAACAGTGACGAGCCAGAAACAGTGACGAGCCAGAACAGTGACGAGCCAGGAAACAGTGACGAGCCAGAGAACAGTGACGAGCCAGAAACAGTGACGAGGCCAGGAACAGTGACGAGCCAGGAACAGTGACGAGCCAGAACAGTGACGAGCCAGAAACAGTGACGAGCCAGAACAGGACGACCAGAAACAGTGACAGCAGAACAGTGACGACAGAACATGAGCCAAAACAGGACGGCCAGAAACAGTGACGAGCCAAAACGACGACCAGAAACAGGAGAAGAAACAGTGACGAGCCAGAAACAGTGACGAGCCAGAACAGTGACGAGCAGAACAGTGACGAGCCAGAAACAGTGACGAGCAAACAGTGACGAGCCGAACAGTGACGAGCCAGAAACAGTGACGAGCCAGAAAACAGTGACGAGCCAGAACAGTGACGAGCCAGAAACAGTGACGAGCCAGAACAGTGACGAGCCAGAACAGTGACGAGCCAGAACAGTGACGAGCCAGGAACAGTGACAGCCAAACAGTGACGAGCCAGGAACAGTGACGAGCCAGAAACAGTGACGAGCCAGAACAGTGACGAGCCAGAAACAGTGACGAGCCAGAAACAGTGACGAGCCAGAACAGTGACGAGCCAGAACAGTGACGAGCCAGAAACAGTGACGAGAGACAGGCAGAAACAGTGACAGCCAGAAACAGACAGCACAGTGCCAGAACAGGACAGCCAGAACGAGCAAACAGACAGCCAGAACAGGACAGCAGAAACAGTGACGAAAACAGTACGACCAGAACAGTGACGAGCCAGAAACAGTGACGAGCCAGAACAGGACGAGCCAGAAACAGTGACGACCAGGAACAGTGACGGCCAGAACAGTGACGAGCCAGAAACAGTGACGAGCCAGAAACAGTGACGAGCCAGGAACAGTGACGAGCCAGAACAGTGACGAGCCAGAAACAGTGACGAGCAAGTGAACGACAGAAACAGTGACAGCCAGGAACAGTGACAGCAGAACGTGCAGCCAGAACAGTGACGAGCAGAACAGTGACGAGCCAAACAGTACGAGCCAGAAACAGTGACGAGCCAGAAACAGTGACGAGCAGAAACA
Source organism: Cherax destructor (assembly GCA_009830355.1). Taxonomy (NCBI): domain Eukaryota; kingdom Metazoa; phylum Arthropoda; class Malacostraca; order Decapoda; family Parastacidae; genus Cherax; species Cherax destructor. Next base: position 17,322 of record WNWK01002460.1, on the reverse strand, counting down.
AAGTGGAGCCAGAACAGTGACGAGCCAGGAACAGTGACGAGCCAGAACAGTGACGAGCCAGAAACAGTGACGAGCCAGAAACAGTGACGAGCCAGAAACAGTGACGAGCCAGGAACAGTGACGAGCCAGAAACAGTGACGAGCCAGAACAGTGACGAGCCAGAACAGTGACGAGCCAGAAACAGTGAGCAAACGCACAGGAACAGTGACGAAGCCAGAAACAGTGACGAGCCAGAGAACAAGGTGACGAGCCAGAAACAGTGACGAGCCAGGAACAGTGACGAAGCCAGAAACAGTGACGAGCCAGAAACAGTGACGAGCCAGAACAGTGACGAGCCAGAAACAGTGACAGAGCCAGAACAGTGACGAGCCAGAAACAGTGACGAGCCAGGAACAGTGACGAGCCAGAAACAGTGACAGCCAGAAACAGTGACGAGCCAGAGAACAGTGACGAGCCAGAACAGTGACGAGCCAGAACAGTGACGAGCCAGAAACAGTGACGAGCCAGAAACAGTGCAGCGAAACAGTGAACCAGAACAGTGACGAGCGAACAGTACGAGCGAACAGTGACGAGCCAGAACAGTGACGAGCCAGAAACAGTGACGAGCCAGAAACAGTGACGAGCCAGAAACAGTGACGAGCCAGAGAACAGTGACGAGCCAGAACAGTGACAGCAGACGTGAGCAGACAGTGACGAGCCAGAAACAGTGACGAGCCAAAACAGTGACGAGCCAGAAACAGTGACGAGCCAGAAACAGTGACGAGCCAGAAACAGTGACGAGCCAGAACAGTGACGAGCCAGAAACAGTGACGAGCCAGGAACAGTGACGAGCCAGTGCAAACAGTGACGAGCCGAAGAAACAGAAGTGACGAGCCAGAAACAGTGACGAGCCAGAAACAGTGACGAGCCAGAAACAGTGACGAGCCAGGAACAGTGACGAGCGAACAGTGACAGAGAACAGTGACGAGCCAGAAACAGTGACGAGCCAGAAACAGTGACGACCAGAAACAGTGACGAGCCAGAACAGTGACGAGCCAGAAACAGTGAGCCAGAACAGTGACGAGCCAGAAACAGTGACGAGCCAGAAACAGTGACGAGCCAGGAAACAGGACAGTACCAGGAACAGTGACGAGCCAGAAACAGTGACGAGCCAGAAAGCTAGTGAAACAGACGAGCCAGGAACAGTGACGAGCCAGAAACAGTGACGAGCCAGAAACAGTGACGAGCCAGGAACAGTGACGAGCCAGAAACAGTGACGAGCCAGAAACAGTGACGAGCCAGAAACAGTGACGAGCCAGGAACAGTGACGAGCCAGAAACAGTGACGAGCCAGAAACAGTGACGAGCCAGAAACAGTGACGAGCCAGGAACAGTGACGAGCCAGAACAGGACAGAGACAGTGACGAGCCAGAAACAGTGACGAGCCAGAAACAGTGACGAGCCAGGAACAGTGACGAGCCAGAAACAGTGACGAGCCAGAACAGTGACGAAGACCAGGAACAGTGACGAGCCAGAAACAGTGACGACCAGAACAGTGACGAGCCAGGAACAGTGACGAGCCAGAAACAGTGACGAGCCAGGAACAGTGACGAGCCAGAAACAGTGACGAGCCAGAAACAGTGACGAGCCAGAACAGTGACGAGCCAGAAACAGTGACGAGCCAGAAACAGTGACGAGCCAGGAACAGTGACGAGCCAGGAACAGTGACGAGCCAGGAACAGTGACGAGCCAGGAACAGTGACGAGCCAGAAACAGTGACGAGCCAGGAACAGTGACGAGCCAGAACAGTGACGCAGACAGTGACAGCAAACAGTGACGAGCCAGAAACAGTGACGAGCCAGGAACAGTGACGAGCCGGGAACAGTGACGAGCCAGAAACAGTGACGAGCAACAGGACACCCAGACAGTGACGAGCCAGAAACAGTGACGAGCCAGAAACAGTGACGAGCCAGAAACAGTGACGAGCCAGGAACAGTGACGAGCCAGAAACAGTGACGAGCCACAAACAGTGACGAGCCAGAAACAGTGACGAGCCAGAAACAGTGACGAGCCAGAAACAGTGACGAGCCAGAAACAGTGACGAGCCAGAAACAGTGACGAGCCAGAAACAGTGACGAGCCAGAAACAGTGACGAGCCAGAAACAGTGACGAGCCAGAAACAGTGACGAGCCAGAAACAGGATAGATGAGAAAAGTGTATCAATAGGCTGATCTTTTAGAATTCTCTGGAAGAACAACTAAGTGATTTTTATGCACTGACACAATAGAGTCTGTCTCTATTTGACTCTTTAGTGTTTTCTATCATCAAACCTGGCAGGTATTCTTTTGATCTAAGGAGCTAGAGCTCGGCCTTGTACACGCTAGCTGTGTGTGTCTGATTCTCCTAATTCAAGGAAATGGAGACCTTTTTAATGAGCTAGAGTTGTATGACAATGACTTTAGTCTGGAACACTTAACTTGTAAGGAAACAATTTATAAGGAATATTGTAAGTAATGATCAGTGTATATTCCTAAGACCCTATGTTTATATAAGTTAAACACTTAACTTATATAAAAATACTTTAAAACTTGAGACATGCTGGCAGGTATCTTGACACCACTTGGATATTACTAATAACTACCACCATCACACACCACATAAAGGCAAATCTTTATTTAGTGACATTCTGTTTCTTGTGTATATACTGAACACTTAGAATCCATGTCAGATTCTGTGTAAACATCATTTGTTCATCTACGACTCATTTGCCACTAGTTCGAACCCCACCCGTACCGTGGATTGTTCATCTACATAAAATATCGGAACATAAGGACACAAATGTGGAACCAGCGGCAGTTGTTTCAGACACTGGAGTAAGGCACCTAAATTACTGGGAACGTTGAAGGTCCTTGATCTGTATTCTCTGGAACACAGGCGAGAGATACATGATAATATACACTTGGAAGGTCCTGGAGGGATTGGTACCAAACTTGCACACGAAAATCACTCTCTATGAAAGCAAAAGACTCGGCAGGAGATGCAACATTCCCCCAATGAAAAGCAGGGGCGCGACGAGTACATTGAGAGACAACGCAATAAGTGTCCGGGGCCCAAGACTGTTCAACTGTCTCCCAGCATATATAAGGGGGATTACCAATAGACCCCTGGCTGTCTTCAAGAAGGCACTGGACCAACCGGGCTGTTGTTCGTAAGTCAGTTTGCGTGCGGCCAGCAGTAACAGCCTGGTTGATCAGACCCTGATCCACCATGAGTCCTGGTCTCAGACCGAGCCGCGGGAGCGTTGACCCCCGAAACCCTCTCCAGGTAAACATATTCAGGTGTCAGGTCTTCACGCTGGCTACCTGCCGGTGGAGGTGACAGTATGACTCAGACACATACTCATCCCACCTATATAACTACTCCGTCTACTTTTCCCAGCACCTAGCAAGAAGTTTCTCAAAGAATGTCTGGGCACCAGACCTAAAGAGTGTCCTGAAACTATTTCACTTCCCTACTACACTATAGGATCAGGTCTAGATAGCAAAATCTCAAGTTCCAATGCTCAAGCGAGTGACAAATTTCCTGGAAGTTTTCCAAATTTACTCTGTCGTGCTCCAACTAATCCTCTTTCAGTCTATTCTATCATATTTGTTATTTATCTTCTAATCTGAAATGACATCAGAAAAGCTATGCCACGCTCCAAAAAGAGGCATTAGCTCTGACGGTGCTGTCAGACACTAACATTTACTTCACCACTACTCCAATTAAAGTCATTTTTTTTACAGACCATAATGATTTTACATTCATCAACACAATGAAGTGAGAGATGCCAGGTTAACAAGATGACTGTCGGTAGCCAATCTTTCATAATTAGCATTCATCACATTAGTGGTCCTGGTAATATTACTGCTGATACTTTCTCGCGTCTTTGACTTAAATTAACAGAAAAGTGTTGCCCAGGCCATCCAGTCTGCAACTGGATGAAGCACCGTCTATTGTCTGACCAAATACAATGAAGCAGCAAAAGTTTCCTGGACTCTAGACTCCCAGGCTCAGCAGTTTACTGTTCCATTTTCCAGCCAAAGAGAAGCAGACTTGCAAACTCTGCACACGACTAGACATGTATCATTCTAGATATATGCACATCAAGATATATGCACAGTGTCTGCAAGATATATACGGTCTGCAAATAATGCAGTTCTGCAAGATATATGCAGTGTCTCAGATATGCACAGTGTCTGCAGATATGCACGTGTCTGCAGATTATCAGTGTCTGATATATGCACAGTGTTTATATGCCAGGCCAAGATATAGCAGTGTCTGCAAGATATATGCACATGCGAGAAGACAGTGTCTGCAAGATATATGCACAGTGTCTGCAAGATATATGCACAGTGTCTGCAAGATATATGCACAGTGTCTGCAAGATATATGCACAGTGTCTGCAAGATATATGCACAGTGTCTGCAAGACATAAGCAGTGTTTTCCAGTGGGCAGTGGAGAACAACATGACGTTCAATGGTGATAAGTTGCAGCTGCTGAGGTATGGAAAGTATGAAGAACTTTGCCTATGGGTCACCAGGAACTGCTTCATCCAACTCCACCTACAGAGGTTTTAGGTAATTTGTACAAGTTGTTCAAAATAAGTAAGATTTATACTATTAAAATTTTCTAAATATATAAAAAACTCTTTGTCAATTGTAGTTACATTTTAAAAGTGCACAGTATTACAGTCTACAATGTTTCATATTTTATAATGAGTTTAGGTATCTTTATTAATGCTGTGAATAATGAAATTTTTATATTTCACATTTATAAGACCCATTTTAGACGTCTTTTTTTGCATAACATATAAATTTTCCTTGATCAAGTGAATGTTATAATAACTTTGCTACTCTACGTAAAGTCGTCTCTTGCTCACACACTCTAACTTGAATATAAATAAAAGTCAGGAAAAAAATGTCTCAAAATTATCCAGTGATTCAGCTGTCAAAAATATTGAGAACAACAACAACAACAACAGTTATAAAAACTGACGCACAATCAGCAATAATTGCAACAGAAAAACTAGAAACAAAAAGTGCAGTGAAGCTAAATAATAGGAACAGGTGCAAAGGCAACAAAATTAGGAACAACAGGTGCAAAGGCAACAAACAATTAAAAACCGGAGCAAAGGCAAGAAAAAATTAGAAACAACAGGTGCAAAGGCAACCAAAAATTTAGAAACATGTGCAAATACAACAAACAAATTAGGAACAAAGACAACAAAAATCAGACCAGTAGCAGCAACAGCCTAAGCAGCTACAGCAGTAGAGGCAGCTACAGCAGTAGACGCAGCTACAACAGTAGAGGCAGCTACAGCAGTAGAGGCAGCTACAACAGTAGACGCAGCTACAACAGTAGAGGCAGCTACAGCAGTAGAGGCAGCTACAGCAGTAGAGGCAGCTACAGCAGTAGAGGCAGCTACAGCAGTAGAGGCAGCTACAGCAGTAGAGGCAGCTACAGCAGTAGAGGCAGCTACAGCAGTAGAGGCAGCTACAACAGTAGAGGCAGCTACAACAGTAGAGGCAGCTACAACAGTAGAGGCAGCTACAGCAGTAGAGGCAGCTACAGCAGTAGAGGCAGCTACAGCAGTAGAGGCAGCTACAACAGTAGAGGCAGCTACAGCAGTAGAGGCAGCTACAGCAGTAGAGGCAGCTACAGCAGTAGAGGCAGCTACAACAGTAGAGGCAGCTACAGCAGTAGAGGCAGCTACAGCAGTAGAGGCAGCTACAGCAGTAGAGGCAGCTACAGCAGTAGAGGCAGCTACAACAGTAGAGGCATACAGACAGTAGAGGCAGCTACAGGCAGTAGAGGCAGCACACAGTAGAGCAGCTACAACAGTAAGGCAGCTACAACAGTAAGAGGCACTACAGCAGTAGGAGCAGCTACAACAGTAGAGCAGCTACAGCAGTAGAGGCAGCTACAGCAGTAGAGGCAGCTACAACAGTAGAGGCAGCTACAGCAGTAGAGGCAGCTACAACAGTAGAGGCAGCTACAGCAGTAGAGGCAGCTACAGCAGTAGAGGCAGCTACAACAGCAATATCAATAACAGCAGCAAAAACATAAACAATATAAGCAAAATCAGTAACACAAGAAAATCAGCAACAGCATTAGTAACAGAATAGTAGTAGATAATGTAAGTAGTATGAGTAGTATAGTAGTAGTAATGGTAGTAGTAGTAATGTATAGTAGTAATGGTAGTAGTAATGGTAGTATAGTAATGGTAGTAGTATAATGGTAGTATGTCATGGTAGTAGTAGTATGGTAGTAGTAGTAATGGTAGTAGTAGTCATGGTAGTAGTAGTAATGATTAGTAGTAGTAATGAGTAGTATATGGTAGTAGTAATGGAGTAGTAGTCATGGTAGTAGTAGTATGGTAGTAGTATCAATGGTAGTAGTAGTAATGGTAGTAGTAAATGGTAGTAGTAGTAATGGTAGTAGTAGTATGGTAGTAGTAGTATGGTAGTAGTAGTAATGGTAGTAGTAGTATGGTAGTAGTAGTAATGGTAGTAGGTATGAGTATAGAGTAGTAGTAGTAATGGTAGTAGTAGGTAATAGTAATGTAGTAGTACATGGTAGTATATAATGGTAGTAGTATAATGGAGTAGTAGTAATGGTAGAAGTAGTAGAATGGTAGTAGTAGTAATGGTAGTAGTAGTCAATGGTAGTAGTAGTAATGGTAGTAGCATATATGGTAGTAGATAGTAAATGGAGTAGTAGTAATGGTAGTAGTAGTACAATGGTAATGGTAGTATAGTAATGGTAGAGTAGTAATGGTAGTAGTAGTAATGGTAGTAGTAGTAATGGTAGTAGTAGTAATGGTAGTAGTATAATGGTAGTATAGTAATGGTAGTAGTATAATGGTAGTAGTAGTAATGGAGTAGTAGTCATGGTAGTAGTAGTAATGGTAGTAGTAGTAATGGAGTAGTAGTCAATGGTAGTAGTAGTAATGGAGTAGTAGTAATGGTAGTAGTAGTAATGGTAGTAGTAGTATGGTAGTAGTAGTCATGGTAGTAGTAGTAATGGTAGTAGTAGTAATGGTAGTAGTAGTAATGGTAGTAGTAGTAATGGTAGTAGTAGTAATGGTAGTAGTAGTAATGGTAGTAGTAGTCATGGTAGTAGTAGTAATGGTAGTAGTATAATGGTAGTAGTAGTAATGGTAGTAGTATTAATGGTAGTAGTAGTAATGGTAGTAGTATTAATGGTAGTAGTAGTAATGGTAGTAGTAGTAATGGTAGTAGTAGTAATGGTAGTAGTAGTAATGGTAGTAGTAGTAATGGTAGTAGTAGTAATGGTAGTAGTATTAATGGAGTAGTAGTCATGGAGTAGTATTAACAGTCATGCAATGCAGTAAATAACATGCAAAGAGTAATGCTAGTAGAGTAATGATAGTAGTAAGGTAGAGTGCAATGAGAGTAGTAGTAATGGTAGTATAGTAATGGCAGTAGTAGTAATGCAGTAGTAGTAAGGGCAACAGCAGTACAGTAATGACAGCTAGCAGTCATGCAACAGCAGCATAAAAATAACAACACCCATAACAGAACATAAAGAGAACAAACTGCAACATTAGCAGTAACATGCAACAGCAGTAACATGCAACATCAGTAACATGCAACAGCAGTAACATGCAACAGCAGTAACAGCGGCATCAGCAAAAAGCAACAGCAAGCACAGCATAAACGGCAGCTGCAGTAACATAACATTAGCATCAGCAACAACAACAACAGAAGCAGAAACATTGGCTGTAGCAATAGTAGAAAGAGTTGTAGCAGCAGCAGCAGTAGAAATAGTAGTAGTAGTAGCAGCAGCAGCAGCAGCAGAAACAGCAGCAGAAGCGGCAATAACAACAGCAGCAGAGCAACGACAATAGGTTATTTACAATCATGGTATTTTCTCTTTTATTTCGTAGTGAGACTTTGATCACCAGTTAGATTAGAGAGAGAGAGAAGAGAGAGAGAGAGAGAGAGAGAGAGAGAGAGAGAGAGAGAGAGAGAGAGAGAGAGGTCCACAACAATGTGTGATGTCACTGTAAGTCAGATAACAATGTGTGATGTCACTGAGTCTTAGATAACAATGTGTGATGACACTGAGTCTTAAATAACAATGTGTGATGTCACGGTGAGTCTTAGATAACAATATGTGATGTCAAAGTGAGTCTTAGATAAGGATGAGTGATGTCACTATGAGTTTTATACAAGGATGTGTGACATTATTTATGTTTGAACAAAGGACACTGTATACAGAGCAAATCCTCATGTATAGGCTAGGAATGATCAGTTATGGAAGGAGAAGAGGGAATATAAATGTATAAATTCAAGGATTTTGTAGATTAAAATAAGGGCCGAATGCGAAAAGTGGGTCATAATAAATGTGTATACACCTGGAGAAGAGAGGAGTGTAGAGGAGAGAGAGAGATTTTGGGAGATGTTAAGCGAGTGTGTAGGAACTTTTGAACCAAGTGAGAGAGTAATTGTGGTAGGGGACCTAAATGCTAAAGTGGGAGAAACGTTTAGAGAGGGTGTGGTAGGTAAGTTTGGGGTGCCAGGTGTAAATGATGATGGGGGCCTTTGATTGAACTTTGTATACAAAGGGGTTTGGTTATAGGTAATACATATTTTAAGAAAAAAATAATAAATAAGTATACAAGATATGATATATAAGGCGTAATGACAGTGGTTTGTTGGACTATGTATTGGTAGATAAAAGACTGTTGGGTAGACTTCAGGATGTACATGTTTATAGAGGGGCAACGGATATATCAGATCACTTTTTAGTAGTAGCTACAGTGAAAGTAAAAGGAGAATGGGAGCAGCAAGTAAGAGAGAGGTGAAGGTTTTTAAACTAAAGGAGGAGGCAGTTAGGGTAAGATATAAACAACTATTGGAGGATAGAGAGGTAATGAGGTCGAAGATGTATGTAGTGTTCAGCAACTACAGCAGCAACAGGTGTAAGGAAACGTGCCGGGATTGATGCATGTGAAACACTGAGCAGGACATGTGAAACACTGAGCAGGACATGTGAAACACTGAGCAGGACATGTAAAACACTGAGCAGGACATGTGAAACACTGAGCAGGACATGTGAAACACTGAGCAGGACATGTGAAACACTGAGCAGGACATGTGAAACACTGAGCAGGAAATGTGAAACACTGAGCAGGAAATGTGAAACACTGAGCTACCAGACCATGCCACGTGGAGGCCAGTGGTTCGTCTTTAAGGTCCACTTACTGTGTTGTTGATGCTTTTCCCAGGTTCATGTGTGCAGGAGTCCATCTATGTCCCCTCAGATATTCTCCCTTCCTACACTCAGTAATCCTTCATCTAAGTCTTCCCCAGGTTCATGGATCCAGGAGTCCATCTGTGTCCCCTCAGATATTCTCCCTTCCCCACTTCCTATTCTACACTCAGTAACCCTTCATCTAAGTATTCCCCAGGTTCATGTGTCCAGGAGTCCATCTGTGTCCCCTCAGATATTCTCCCTTCCACACTTCCTATCCTACACTTCCTATCCTACACTCAGTAATCTTGCATCTAAGCCTTTCCCAGGTTCATGGGTCCAGAAGTCCATCTGTGTCCCCTCAGATATTCTCCCTTCTACACTTCCTATCCTACACTCAGCAATCCCAGCCTCACCCAGTCCTACCCCCGGTCCGTGGTCAGCAAGTCCCACCTCAGGTCCGTGGTTGCAGGTATACACCCTTCACCACTTCCCTGAGGTCACCAGTCCCACCCCAGGTCCATGGTTCCAAGTGTTCATCCATACACCCTTCACCACTTCCCTGAGGTCAGCAGTCCCACCCCAGGTTCATGGTTCCAAGTGTTCATCCATACACCCTTCACCACTTCCCTGAGGTCAGCAGTCCCACCCCAGGTCCGTGGTTCCAAGTGTTCATCCATACACCCTTCACCACTTCCCTGAGGTCAGCAGTCCCACCCCAGGTCCGTGGTTCCAGGTATACACCCTTCACCACTTCCCTGAGGTCAGCAGTCCCACCCCAGGTCCGTGGTTCCAAGTGTTCATCCATACACCCTTCACCACTTCCTGAGGTCAGCAGTCCACCCCAGGTCCATGGTTCCAGGTATACACCTTCACCACTTCCCTGAGGTCAGCAGTCCCACCCCAGGTCCGTGGTTCCAAGTGTTCATCCATACACCCTTCACCACTTCCCTGAGGTCAGCAGGTCCCACCCCAGGTCCGTGGTTCCAAGTGTTCATCCATACACCCTTCACCACTTCCCTGAGGTCAGCAGTCCCACCCCAGGTCCGTGGTTCCAAGTGTTCATCCATACACCCTTCACCACTTCCCTGAGGTCAGCAGTTTTAGCCACCCTTGAAGCACTGCCCATATATGATATTACTACACAAGTGTATTAATATCAGTTTACAGAGGAAGATGTTATTACAGAGGAGGACACACAGAAAATCTGCGCTCTGTAATAACATCCACCTGGACAGACCCGAACGTCGGCTACCTGAGACAAGAGAGATCTCTATCCCAGTTAGCCCACCAAGGAGTGGCCACTCAATGATAATTTGGAACATATATTTATATTTAATATTGTACCTAAGCTAATTATTAGCTTGTTCAATTATTTACTTGTGTAAGTGTATTTGTGAACGTATTTATTTGCGTAGATTAGTGTCGGTGTGTGAACCTTTGTGTTCCCTGCATGGTAACTGTAATTAATTGTTATCAGTTATATTTTTTTTCTTGTTATTGATCTTTATTTTCATGGTACGCAAAGGTTCACAAGCGCACACTCTTCTATACACTCAATTCTGTATTTCCACATACACATCCTACACACACACACGTCTCACGTACAGACGCACGAATAAAGCACACACACACACACACGCACATACACGCACATTTATATGTACATCACGTGTACAAACACGGACACACCTTCAGCAGACAGTGACGGGTCACCATCTGCTGACCCGTTAATAATAATGATTATAATATAATCACCATCTGATGATTACTGTGAGGGAAAAGTAGTTGTAAATAAGGTAACGGTTGTTCAGTCAGCCGGGAGCATTATTAACGAGTTACAGCCAGCAATTCCATCTAGCGGGCTGGAGCTAAACTCTTGTTCCCGGTTGTCTGAGGGTTTTTACTTTCTACTCCTGGTAGTATGACTCTTACCTGGTGTCGGTTGGGAAGTGGAAAGTCACTTCACCTTCACTCTTCTCCGAATCAGCTCTGCCGCTGGACTGGTTCTCCAGGACAGACGCATGACTTACGAGCAAGATTTTCCCTGGACTTAACGGGAATTCCACAACAACTCCTCTCTAGTTTCTAACTTGTGTGCGTTAGAGGGTGTTGCAGAAGATCTCATCTACCTTTGGATACCTACAGTGTGGTATTTCAACCTCGTGGGCCCAGGAGATTCACCATCTACTCCGAAGACATACCACCTACAGAGAGACAACCATCATCTATTCTCCCCTCTCCGGTTATTACCTCCTGTCTCACCAACAGACCTGAACCACAACGGATATATTTCTTTTTATTTCTATTTAATTTTATATTAAAATCCAGAAAAAACCATCTTATTATAAATATCCTTCGGTTTACTATTATTTATTAATTTTTCCATCAATATTTTGTTCAGGGGAAGGCGTTTCCCTGACAATTACATTATAATCATTATTATTAACATTTTGTGCTTCCCTGTGACTAGTTAATGATCCTGGCAGTGACTAGTTAATGATCCTGGTAGTGACTAGTTAATGATCCTGGTAGTGACTAGTTACTGATCCTGGTAGTGACTAGTTAATGATCCTGGTAGTGACTAGTTAATGATCCTGGTAGTGACTAGTTAATGATCCTGGTAGTGACTAGTTAATGAGCCTGGTAGTGACTAGTTAATGATCCTGGTAGTGACTAGTTAATGATCCTGGTAGTGACTAGTTGATGATCCTGGTAGTGACTAGTTAATGATCCTGGTAGTGACTAGTTAATGATCCTGGTAGTGACTAGTTAATGATCCTGGTAGTGACTAGTTAATGATCCTGGTAGTGACTAGTTAATGATCCTGGTAATGACTAGTTAATGATCCTGGTAGTGACTAGTTAATGATTCTGGTAGTGACTAGTTAATGATCCTGGTAGTGACTAGTTAATGATCCTGGTAGTGACTAGTTGATGATCCTGGTAGTGACTAGTTGATGATCCTGGTAGTGACTAGTTAATGATCCTGGTAGTGACTAGTTAATGATCCTGGTAGTGACTAGTTAATGATCCTGGTAGTGACTAGTTAATGATCCTGGTAGTGAGTAGTTAATGATCCTGGTAGTGACTAGTTAATGATCCTGGTAGTGACTAGTTAATGATCCTGGTAGTGACTAGTTAATGATCCTGGTAGTGACTAGTTAATGATCCTGGTAGTGAGTAGTTAATGATCCTGGTAGTGACTAGTTAATGATCCTGGTAGTGACTAGTTAATGATCCTGGTAGTGACTAGTTAATGATCCTGGTAGTGACTAGTTAATGATCCTGGTAGTGACTAGTTAATGATCCTGGTAGTGACTAGTTAATGATCCTGGTAGGACCCAAAAGTCCTCATAAGTTTCAGTCTCCCATGTGCGGATTATTTATGTACAGTATGTATAATTTTTAAATGCATACATGTATTTAGGAACATTTGAGCATCTGTATACATATGAATATACATACATAAGTGGCTATCACCACCAAGAACAAGATGAATGAACACATACAAGAACAACATTAATGTTCACTATGATGAATGAACTTGTATAAGTTCATTCATCATAGTAAGGTCTTAGTCAGGTGTGGTCATGGATAGGTGAGGTCTTATTATTAACATTTTGTGCTTCCCTGTGACTAGTCATGGATAGGTGAGGTCTTAGTCAGGTGTGGTCATGGATAGGTGAGGTCTTAGTCAGGTGTGGTCATGGATAGGTGAGGTCTTAGTCAGGTGTGGTCATGGATAGGTGAGGTCTTAATAATAATAAAAAGAAGAAAAGGAAGATGAAGGAAGGTAGTGAAAATAGAGGAAACATGAAGAAGCAGCAACACACTGAAGGTTTGTAGACACCAACTGTCCTGTATTTCCCTTTATATTTACACTTGAAGTTCACCTCACACCATCACCTGTAGTTCACACTTGTAGTTCACACTTGTAGTTCACCTTAAACCATCACTTGTAGCTCACACTTGTAATTTACCTTAACCCATCAGTTGAAGTTCACACTTGTAGTTCACACTTGTAGTTTACCATCAGCTAAAGTTCACACTTAAGGTACATCTTTAGTTAACCTGTCATGTTGACCTGTTATGCACCTCAGGGTAGCACCTGTGACCTGCAGTTGTCATTTACAAGTAACGAGGCAGCAAGAAAACCTGTTATTTAAATTAAACCTGTGAATAGAAGTGAAATTATTGGTTTATAACTCTCAGGTGTTTGTCTACAACAAGCACTGCTTTGAGGAATTAGACATATGTGCACATGTGTCTAATTGCTCATCTTGTGGGTATTGTAGACCATTTATGTACCAGCACAGCTGTGGAAGCACAGACAAGCAAGTCTCACCCTTAGGACCTTCTAAGCGTTTTGGATTTTCGTCTCAATTTAATTATTTGTAATTAACTTGGGCAATTATATCAAATTAAAAAAATAGACATCAATACATTCATACATAATAATGTGAAATACATGAATATAATTCATATATTAAATATACAACATTTTCAGTTATTGGTATACATGATATTTTGCATTAATTTTATTTCTTAATAATATTTAAAAAAAACTGAATTACGACTTTGTTAGTTTAACAGAGTAAACTTAATTTTCTTTGCTTATTATATTATTTGTATTTCGCATAAGTTTTATAAGGATTAATTACATATCGTAATTGTCTACCTTATATTAATTATTTTTTGTGTTGGTTCATAATCAGTGTTACGTCACAGTAGTTGTTGTACTGACAACTTCTTCCTGGAGCTGCTGACAACTACCTCCTGGAGCTGCTGACAACTACCTCCTGGAGCTGCTGACAACTACCTCCTGGAGCTGCTGACAACTACCTCCTGGAGCTGCTGACAACTACCTCCTGGAGCTGCTGACAACTACCTCCTGGAGCTGCTGACAACTACCTCTCTTTGTAAAGAGATTCTTTTGCAACTTCATGTTTTAGTGTTGGTACGACTGACGAAGTTGAATGATAAATCAATGTAAAATGTCACAAGTTTTCTACTTAAGTTGCTTCATAGGTAAGTTTGTGTCAGATATTAACGAAACGTGTTGGCCAGGCTGCTGCACCAGCCTCTGAAAAGTACAGTGTACAGCAAAACAGTACAGCAGTACACTAGTACAGTATACAGCAGTATACTAGTACAGTATACAGCAGAACGGTACAGCAGTACACAAGTATCACACAAGAACAATACAATAAAAAAGAGAAGGGTAGAGCAAGATGACAACAATACATAAAACAGCAGTATTGAAGACATTAAGACACAGCTGTACTGGTCAGGTTTTACTGATGGGGAACATATAAACAATAAGTGAAAACAAAACAAAAATAACGAACAGCCTTTGTCCCTGCCTTTGTTTCTGGTACAGTTCACTACTGCTGAGTCTTTGTTTCTGGTACAATTCACAACTGCTGTGTCTTTGTTTCTGGTACAATTCACAACTGCTGTGTCTTTGTTTCTGGTACAGTTCACAACTGCTGTGTCTTTGTTTCTGGTACAGTTCACAACTGCTGTGTCTTTGTTTCTGGTACAGTTCACAACTGCTGTGTCTTTGTTTCTGGTACAGTTCACAACTGCTGTGTCTTTGTTTCTGGTACAGTTCACAACTGCCGTGTCTTTGTTTCTGGTACAGTTCACAACTGCTGTGTCTTTGTTTCTGGTACAGTTCACAACTGTTGTGTCTTTGTTTCTGGTACAGTTCACAACCGCTGTGTCTTTGTTTCTGGTACAGTTCTCAACTGCTGTGTCATTGTTTCTGGTGCAGTTCACAACTGCTGTGTCTTTGTTTCTGGTACAGTTCACAACTGCTGTGTCTTTGTTTCTGATATAGTTCACAATTGCTGTGTCTTTGTTTCTGGTACAGTTCTCAACTGCTGTGTCATTGTTTCTGGTGCAGTTCACAACTGCTGTGTCTTTGTTTCTGGTACAGTTCACACCTGTTGTGCCTTTGTTTCTTGTACAGTTCACAACTGCTGTGTCTTTGTTTCTGGTACATTTCACAACTGCTGTCTTTGTTTCTGGTACAGTTCACAACTGCTGTGTCTTTGTTTCTGGTACAGTTCACAACTGCTGTGTCTTTGTTTCTGGTACAGTTCACAACTGCTGTGTCTTTGTTTCTGGTACAGTTCACAACTGCTGTGTCTTTGTTTCTGGTACAGTTCACAACTGCTGTGTCTTTGTTTCTGGTACAGTTCACAACTGCTGTGTCTTTGTTTCTGGTACAGTTCACAACTGCTGTGTCTTTGTTTCTGGTACAGTTCACAACTGCTGTGTCTTTGTTTCTGGTACAGTTCACAACTGCTGTGTCTTTGTTTCTGGTATCAGTTCACGCTGTGTCTTTTTTTGTACATTCACATGTGTGTCTTGTTCTGTGTTTAAGTTCACAACGTCTTTGTTTCTGTTACAGTTCCAACCGCTGTGTTTTGTTTCGTCAGTTCTTGTGGTCTGTTCAGTGTTCACTCTGTGTCATGTTTCTGTAGTTCCAATCTTGCTTTGTTTCTGGTACAGTTCAACTGCGTGTCTTTTCTGGTCAGTTCAACTGCTGGTCTTTGTTCTGGTACAGTTCACACTGCTGTGTCTTTGTTTCTGTACAGTTCAAACTGCTGTGTCTTTGTTTCTGGTACAGTTCACAACTTGCTTGTTTCTGGTACATTACAACTGCTGTGTCTTTTAGTTCCAGCTGCTGTCTGTGTTCTGCGTTCTGCTAAATTGTTTCGTCACACCTGTGTTGTTTCTGGTACAGTTCACACTCTGTTTCTGGTACAGTTCACACTGTTGTCTTTCTGTACAGTTCAAACTGTGTCTTGTTTCTGGCAGTTCACAACTGTGGTCTTGTTTCTGTACAGTTCACAACTGCTGGTCTTTGTTTGGTACAGTTCACAACTGCTGTGCTTTTTCAGTTCAAACTGCTGTGTCTTGTTTTGGTACAGTCACAACTGCTGTCTTTGTTTCTGACAGTTCACAACCTGTCTTTTTTTGTACGTTCCACTGTGTCTTTGTTTCTGTAAGTCCTGCTGGTTTTGTTTCTGGTACAGTTCACAACTGATTCAACTGCTGTGTCTTGTTTCTGGTACAGTTCACAACTGCTGTGCTTGTTTCTGGTAAGTTCACAACTGCTGTTGTTTCTGGTCAGTTCAACTTTTGTGTAAGTTTTTGTTTCTGGTAAGTTCACAACTGCTGGTCTTGTTTCTGGTACAGTTCACAACTGCTGTGTCTTTGTTTCTGGTACATCAACTGCTGTGTCTTTGTTTCTGTACAGTTCCAATGCTGTTGTTTCTGGTCAGTTCCTGCTGTGTTTTGTTTTGGTACAGTTCAAACTGTTGTCTTTGTTTCTGGACAGTCACAACTGCTGTGTCTTTGTTCTGTCATTCAACTGTGTGTTTTGTTTCTGTAAGTTCCAACTGTGTCTTTGTTTGTAGTTACAACTGTGTCTTTGTTTCTGGTACAGTTCCAACTGCTGTGTCTTTGTTTTGGTACAGTTCACAACTGCTGTGTCTTTTTTTTACAGTTCACAACTGCTGTTCTTTGTTTCTGGTACAGTTCACAACTGCTGTGTCTTTGTTTCTGTACAGTTCAATGCTGTGTTTTGTTTCTGGTACAGTTCACAACTGCTGTGTCTTTGTTTCTGGTACATTCCAACTGCTGTGTCTTTGTTTCTGGTACAGTTCACAACTGCTGTCTTTTTTCTGGTACAGTTCACAACTGCTGTCTTTGTTTCTGTCAGTTCACAACTGTTGTCTTTGTTTCGGAGTTCACACTGCTGTGTCTTTGTTTCTGTCAGTTCACATGCTGTCTTGTTTCTGGTACATTCAAATTGTGTTTGTTTCTGGTACAGTTCAAACTGGTTTTGTTCTGGTACAGTTCAAATGCTGGTCTTTGTTTCGTACAGTTCACAACTGCGTTTTTTTCTGGTATTACAACTGCTGGTCTTTTTTCTGGTACGTTCACAACTGCTGTTTTGTTTCTGGTACAGTTCACAACTGCTGTGTCTTTTTTTACAGTTCACACTTGTTCTTTGTTTCTGGTACAGTTCCAACTTTTTTTGTTGGACAGTACAATCTTGTTGTTC
>WNWK01002459.1:155000-208897 GCA_009830355.1 Cherax destructor | reverse complement strand
CACAGACTGTGTTAATTGCCATGAATATTTATGGGCCCCGATTTAAAAAACAAGATAAACTTTGGCATGAGAAAGATTAATGAAAAGGCTGAAAAAAAATCCAAATTTTTGGGGCAAGAAAAAAAATAAAAAACCTGGGCAGTTGATTTTTGGGAAAAATTTTTTTTGAAAATTTTGAAAACCGGGTTGTTTTTTTTGGGGTTTTCGGGTGTAGGGAAGCAGCAAAGTTGGGGGGAACATCTGAAGTAAACAAAATTTTCAGAGAATAAAACAAAATTTTTTTACATCCATTCTCAGGTAAAGAGGATTAATAAAAAATTTGATTTTAAAAGGGTTAAAAGTTACTTTTAATATGAAGAACAACCACATGTGATGAAAAGGCAAACAAAGAAAAGAGTATTTGAACCCTGTAAGAGGTAAATTTTAAAAACAGTTTTAGACCAGTAGAAAAACTCCTTAAGGTAGGCCCAGATTCTTTCCTTGGTCTGGCCCGATTTGGGGTTGGACCAATTTTTCAACCGGGGAATAAACCGGTTTTGATTCAACGCCCCCCATGACCAAGCGCTCTGAGCTTGAGTTTAGCGCTCCTCCCATGACTATAATTATAACCACTAAGAAACACTAAAACACCGGAAAATTAAACAATTTATGAGTTTAAGAAACATTATAATAGATTTCTAGTGTTAGAAGATAAGGTGGCAGAGATCATATTAATCACTGTTGCTGGAAGGTGACCAGCATATGCCTAGTTCGCTAGGCTCAAGTTGTTTGTAGGACTGTATGGTCTAGTGGTTTAAAGCGTCGTGAATTTTTGCTCGCCGTGAAGCGGGCTAAAACAACTCGGCTTCGATCCTCCAGCTAGCCGTAGTGTTGTTATTGATTAAATACCACATGTTCACTTTCATTGCAGTTATGGATTTAGATAAGGCATATGATAGAGTGGATAGGGGAGCAATGTGGCAGATGTTGTAAGTGTGTGGAACAGGTAGTAAGTTATTAAATGTTGTAAAGAGTTTTTATGAGGATAGGCTCAGGTTAGGGAGTGTAGGAGAGAGGGAGATTACTTCCCAGTAAAAGTAGCATATTACGAAAATCAGAACAAGGCAAGAAACTACTTAAACTTTTACCAGGTCAACCGAAATCAGCACGCCTGTATGGCCTTCCTAAGACACATAAGCCTGGCATCCCACTACGTCCTATTACTTCGGGCATAGGGAGTGCACCACACAGATTAGCTGGAAAAAGATTAGCTGCCAAATACCTTTCAGGACTTCTGGGCACCATCAGTCAAGCCCACCTCAAACACTCAGGTGACCTTCTTCTCTCGAATTTCCTTCGATGTCACAGCCCTCTTTACCAACGTTCCTACTGATGCTGCAATAAACATTCTGAGACAGAGGCTCACTGAAAACCACGACCTCCCTTTACCTCTTATAGATTTCCTCACTCTAGTTGGTCTCTGTGTTAATTTCAACTTCTTCAAGTATCAGGACAACTGTTACAAACAGAACTTTGGGATGGCAATGGGCAGCCCGCTCAGTGCTGTGCTTGACAATCTCTTCATGGAAAACCTAGTTACCTGGCTAAGATACGTTGATGATATATTGGTTTTCTACCCGAGACGTCTCAATATCCAGGCCCTCCTCAACAAGATCAATAAAGCCGAACCATCAATAAAGTTTACACTTGAACTCGAAAAGGATGGCAAACTTCCTTTCCTTGATTTCCTCATGTGCAGATCTCCCGAGAGTGACAAACTTCTCTTCCAATTGTATAGAAACCTACCAACAAGGACGATCTTGTACACTTCTACTCACACCAAGACATCCGCACTAAAATACGAGTCCTGATTGGCTTCTTCTTGAGAGTTCTTCGTATCTCCATCCCTTGTTTTCTTGAAGAAGAATGTATTTACATAACACAAGCCTTTACACGTCTTCAGTTTCCATCTTTCATCATCCGAGATTGCAGACTCAAGGCACAAGATATCCTCAACAAACCGTCCATGGAACAGCCGTCTAAGCAATTTATAGTGCTCCCATGTGGTGATGTTGCCACGAATACTCGCCGGACACTTGCTAAGAGTATCATCAATATTTCCACCATAAACACATCATCTATCAAAGACCTCACTACGAAACGCAGCCCCACACCTCCAAGGCAGGTGTCTACACCATCCCATGTGGAGTCTGTCCCCAAAAATATGTAGGCAAAACAGGCAGAGATCTTGCGGTCCGCCTGAACGAGCATTGAAGTGCCAGTAACAAAAACGATTTAAGGTACGCCTGTGTCTTCCACAGAAACTCCACGGGGCATTTGATGAACCGGGATGTGGCACAACTCGTTCTCACCGAATCAGACCTTAGAAGCCGACTATGTCTAGAAGCCTCGCTAATCTCCGTCACCGACACAATAGAACGTAACACTGGAAACCACAACATTTCTAAAATATAAGCATACATGATACTCAAGCAGGCAAAGTACCATCTACCCAGCAACAAAGGAGTCACTTGATCTCATCGTCTACCTGTCCTCATCCCAACATGGCATTCTTCAGGTCACCATGCGTCACTCACACCTCATTCTCCACCTATATATATATATATATATATATATATATATATATATATATATATATATATTGTCTTTCAACCTCTGTATGTTAGAAGTGATCAAGGTCCCAGGACTGAAACGTTTTCTAATAAATATGTCCTTTTGTTTGCTTACGTGTTTTTCTAAAAAAAACAGTAGCTTAATATGGATAAGACTGTAACCAAGAAAAGAATATATGAAGAATACATGAAATTTTCTTGCCACAAGAGAACCAACACACAGGCTAAGGGGCGTCGAAATATGCCGTAGTAAAAAAAACAACCGGAGAGTGTAATAGAGAAAAAATTGGTTTAATCACGCCCGATAAGGAGTGTATCGGGGTGAATGGAGAACTATGAAATAAGTAAACGTCGTGGGTTCCTATAATTGTGAAATTCAAGAGTGATTCAGCTATAATAAAGCTGATAAGTGGAATATAAAGAAACAGCTTCGTCTGGAAAGGTGACACACCTCATGTATGTAAGCTTCCCAGTTCACTACAGTAGATTGCTATGTTGACAAACCTCTAGTATATCTGTCTGTTAGGGAAGTGTTATTATGCGAGACCCAAGTAATATTTGGGGTAAGTGTAACTTATATTTATAATTAGTTAATTGTATGATATAAAAAATAATATAGGTAATTTATGTACATTTTCCTATAATTGTGTATATTTTGTGGACCAACCCACTAATTAGTAAAGTTAGGTCATTAATAATCCATATACAGTCCACAAACATAATTTACCGTATTACTGGTTTAAATTTAATAATACATAACTATTTAAAGGTCCAGCTTATGTGAGTGTGGGATGAGTGGGTGGGAATCGAAGGAGGGATGCTGTTGCGACCCAGTGTCCCTAAAACCCTACCCATCTCTGAGGTACAACTAATATCAATAAGTGTTATGTCTGTTTTAGTTGTGACCTTCCAAGATTATGTGTGTGTAATAATTCAGGACTGTGCCTGTAAACTTTATACACATAATTCTCACAGATGAGTTGCTTGTTTTTTACCCTTGAGCAGCAAGAAGAGTTTTATGTTACTTGCAGTTTTATGTTACTGGTCTACAAAATTATCCTACTTAGTAAATATATCTGAACATTTAAACTAGATAAATTCCATCATGCAAGGCAACACTGAAAATATCTTATCTTCTACTGACAAAATTAATTCTCTGAGAGATAAATTAAGGATTTATGGTATCAAAGTAATAAAACGCAACATGGATATGTTCATACATGTTGCTGTAACAAAGAATAAAGGGATCATGACATTGATTTTTTAGCATCTTGAAGTAAATGCTGAAAACAAACTCACTTATGACAGGTTGAGAAACACATTTATTGAATCAATATCAAAAGGAATGAACTGAAATACATAATGATGGCAGTCTGAAATTAAAGCATAAATGCCCCTGGACTAATTCGGGATAGAGATTAAGAGTAAATATCTTGAAGTTCCGTAAAAGATTTGGTAATTCTCATGAACTTTTCCACATCTTACCTGTGTGGGCAGGGATTTTCTGTGGTCACAAATATAAAAACTAACAAAAGGAAATGGCTACAATCTGTCTAGGAAGAAATGAGGATATGTCTGCCAATCACACCAAGCCCAAATATCTCTAAAAAGTTACGAAAGGCAAGATAATTTCTGTTTTTATTTATTGTGATCTATAGTGCGTGAGTATTACACTAACTGGCTTCTATAATTTATATTTCGTATGTGTTTTCTGTACTTGTATGTTTATTTTTAATATTATTAAGACTAAGTACTCTTGGGAAGCGGTTCTAATAGAAAATTGAATATGGTTGCCACAGAATAAGATATGTGACATGAGAATGACATCACTAATAAAAGGTTAAAAACCAATGGTCTAACAGCTGTCGCCAAGGGGATGGGGGCAGAGAAGAACTATAGTAGAACACATGGATAAAGCTTGGGTCTACAACTACTACTGCTACTGTAAATTTTTTCACTACTTCTTAAGTATACTATTATTTCTAACCCTACTACTACAGCCTCATTGCTACTACTATCCTTGCTATCTCTGCTACTGCTATCCCTGCTACATCTATTATCCCTGCTACATTTACTATTACTACTACCACTGCTACTCTTAGTGACACTAATTCTACGTACACTACGTTCACGTACACTACTACTATTACTGATACTCTTACTACTACTATTACTGCTGCTGCTGCTATTGCTACTACAACTACTACTACCCCCACTCCCTTCCCCCCCCTGCCCTGCCCTCTTCCTTACTGTATTGTGTTCCGCCATTATTTGTGGCTTCCAGTTGTAACATGACGGTGGTCGAAGTCATACGGTTTCTCTACTAAGTGTGTGTTTATGGTGACCCTCAGCAACACTCTTGTAACAACATAAAACGCTCTTCGCTGAATGGTGGTAATGTTGTCAGTGGTGTTTTTCATTTCATCTGCTTGTTTACACATGCAGTGGCAGGCGATAACTCCGTCTCTGGAACTGTCTGCTTCACTTTCCTAGTAATTTGTTCGCTTTCCTCTGGTTCTGGTCTTCCATTTTATAGTGGTACTATCCCTTGTATTTCTTTTTCTATTTTCTCTTCTCCAAATCCTTTAATCTTATCGGTCTAGTCGTCTCTTTTGTTTTCGTTTTTCACGTTCACTATCTACACAATTTTCGTTTATCTGTGTGGAATCTTTGTTCTTTTGCCGTCTTGTATGTATTGTTAGTAAGTTGTGTGACAGGTCATTTTATTCTCGGAGGAACATAGTTATTAATGCAGTTATATGCTTCCATATCTGCGCGATCCCAGAATAGTATCCCTAGATTCTATAACCCGATTCCCCTGTGCCTCAACGCACCCAGCTGCAACAGTACAGAGTGCGTGAACAGTTGATAATTCAATTAAATATCAGCACTGAGGATTTGATGGGAATCAGAAGAGACATCATTTGGAAACTATTTTTTTTTTTTTAATAAAATAGAAAATAAGGGCAAACACAGACCAAATTTAATACACTTCAGAGGGACCAAAGATATCAGTATCCTAATTTTTACAGCCATATTTAGTTTGAAGTGGCTCATATATTGCGCTGTCGAGTAATCAGCTTGGAAGAGTTGAAGATAATCAAAAGCGATACTCAGAAATTATCGCATGAAAACCAGAATTTCTTTTTGTTAATTCCCCCCCTCCCAAAAATAAAAAAAATTGGAATCCACACAGGCAAAAATCAATCCAAATTTTCCTTTAAGATTGACCAACTTTTAAGACAGTTTCGTATTCATAACATATGATTTTTTTAACAAAAGAATTGAGGTAGGTAGGTAGTAGATTCGCCGGAATAATCGCCCGGCCCGGGCCTTTTCCAAGAGGTGGCACGGCCTTGGCTCCCTATCGTGGGAGTCTCAGACCAATTTCTGTTATGGGAGGAAGTACAAGTACCTCCTCGTCTTTTGGGACCAGCTGTTTCCAGGCCAAGCTCCATTCCCTGCCCCCATGGAGCTCAGAGGGAGAAGCTAGGCACCTTTGGCTGCGACAAACCCCGCCCACACTGCGGCATAACAGCAGACGATGTCAGGAGGTGCAAAGACAGCAAGCACTCCAGGATCCTTTTGGAGCCACACCCCAGCTTTAGGCATTAAATCCGAGCGCTAGGGAAGCTCAAGAATGCCTCTTGCTGTGCGTGTTACTGCTGCTGCTACCTCACTTGTCCGTTGCACTCTAAGTCTTGAGGGCACGCAGATATTTCACGTACATAAAACATTATGTTGATGAAACTTAGGATAACCAAGAAAAATCAAACGCTGTGACTTATTTCTGATCAGAGGAAACATTCGCTAATCATTTTACAGAAACCAATTTGATTAATAAAATTGGAATATGATATAACTTACACAACCTAACATCAGGAGATTGTTTTATTTGAGGAAAACATCAACACTAAACGTTTAGTGCTGATGTTTTCAATATTTGGGCCTAATCGGCGTTAACCCATTAAACGTTCCATTCATTTATTGCGCTGCGTTAACCTTTTATGCTTTTTACATTCTAATCAGAAGAAAGTGCTAAGCCCGTAGGGGGTCATATCACGGGAACCTGTCTCCACCTGTCCCACGGAAATCAAATTTGGGAATGATCTACGTAGCAGTGGGTATAAGGTACCCCCGCATTTAGTATATAGACCCGTGAATCTTGCTGAAGATACATTACACAAACATCGAAGATTTGACGAAGATTGAATAAGGCGTTTTCGATTAATAACCAAAAATTTGTGAGAAAACAAACGAAAATATTTGTGAGGATGTTCTGAACAACTGGAAAGGTTCTCCTCGTTAAACTTAAAAACTTTATTTATATTCTATTTAAAATTCTCTGCAATCATATTTTAAATTCCAGTTTCATTAAATTTAAACAAATGGAAAGCTAGCACCCACTAAGCCTATTTAACATATTTCTCATTCATTCATTCTTTATCTACCTTCCTACCTAGAGTCTTCCTGGAGGGTATTCCGGGGATCAACGCCCCCGCGGTCCGGTCCATGACCAGGCCTCCTGGTGGAGCAGGGCCTGATCAACTAGGCTGTTACTGCCGGTCTCACGTAGTCCAAAGTACGAACCACAGCCAGGCTGATCCAGAACTGACTTTAGGTTTCTGTCCAGCTCCCTCTTGAAGACAACCAGGAGTCTATTGGTAATTCCCCTTATGGCTGGTGAGAGGCTGTTGAACAGTCTTGGGCCCCGGACACTTATTGTGTTTTCTCTTAGTGTACTAATGGCGCCCCTACTTTTCACTGGAGGTATGTTGCATCGCCTGCCAAGTCTTTTGCTTTCGCAGTTAGTGATTTTTGTGGGCAGATTAAGGACCAGT
Source organism: Cherax destructor (assembly GCA_009830355.1). Taxonomy (NCBI): domain Eukaryota; kingdom Metazoa; phylum Arthropoda; class Malacostraca; order Decapoda; family Parastacidae; genus Cherax; species Cherax destructor. The sequence goes on along the minus strand of WNWK01002459.1, from coordinate 201,444 downwards.
CCCTCCTGGATCTTCCAGGTGTAGATTATGATGTATCCCTCTCGCCTGCGCTCCAGTAAGTACAAGTCAAGTGTTTCCAGGCGTTCCCAGTAGTTAAGGTGTTAGATGGAACTTAAATGTGCAGTAAAGGTTCTGGGTACATTCTCTAGATCTGCAATTTCACCTGCCTAGAAAGGAGATGTTAATGTACAGCAGTATTCCAGCCTAGAGAGAACAAGTGATTTAAAAAGGATCATCATTGGCTTGACATCTCTTGTCTTGAATTTTCTCATTATCCATCCTATCAGTTTCCTCGCAGTTGTGATGGTGGCATTGTTGTGATCCTTGATGGTGGGATCCTCAAACATAATCACTCCCAGGTTCTTCACATTACTTTTCCGCTCTATTGTGTGATTAGAGTTTGTCTAGCTTTCCATAACGGAGTAGTTGGAATTTGTCTTCACTGAACATCATATTGTTCTCCGTTGCCCATTAGAAAACTTGGTTTATATCTTCTTGGAGATTTGCCGTGTCCTCAATGGATGACACTCTCATGCAGATCCTAGTATCGTCTGCAATGGATGATACGGTGCTATGGTTTACATCTCTATGTCTGATATGAAGATGAGGATCAGGATATGGGCGAGTACTGTGCCTTGTGGAACAGCTCTTCACTATGGGATATTCCGACTTAACTCTGTTTACCACTACTCTTTTTGTTCGAGTTGTTAGAAAGTCGAAGATCCATCTGCCTATTTTGCCAGTTATCCGTTTACCACGCATTTTGTGTGCTATTACACCATGATCACACTTGTCAAAGGCTTTTTGCAAAATCTATGTATACTACATCTACACTCTGTTTTCCAGTGCATCCAAGACCATATCATAGTGGTCCAGTAGTTGTGAGAAGCAGGAGCGACCTGCTCTGAACCCATGTTGCCCTTAATTGTGCAATTGCTGGGAGTCCAAGTGGTTTGCAATCCTGCTTCTTAGAACTCTTTCAAAGATTTTTATGATGTGGGACGTTAAAGCTATTGGTCTATAGTTCTTAGCTATTGCTTTGCTGTCACCTTTATGGAGTGGGGCTATGTCTGTTATTTTTGTGACTGTGGAATCTCACCTGTGTCTATGCTCCTTCTCCATACCATACTGAGGGCCCGTGAGAGGGGTCTCTTGAAGTTTTTAATGAACACAGAGTTCCACGAGTCTGGGCCTGGGGCTGAGTGCATGGGCATGTTGTCAATGGCTTTCTCAAAGTCTAGTGGAGTTAGGATTATATCAGAAATTTGGCATACATTGACAGGGTTTTGAGGCTCATTCATGAAAAAATTATTTGGATTGAATATCTTTAGACTGATTAGTGGCTCGCTGAACACAGTCATATTGAGATTTCAGTCTCTGAATCATTTCTTTGTTGTCATCTGTGTAGGATCCGTCTTGTCTGAGCAGGGGCCCTATACTAGATGTGGTTTTTACCTTGTTTTTTGGCATATAAAAAGAAATATTTCGAATTTCTTTCAATTTCACTAATCGCTTTTAGCTCCTCTTGTCTCTCCTGGATCCTGTACGAGTCCTTTAACTTAAGCTCAATATTTTCCACTTCCCTGGTTAGCGCTTCCTTTCGTGTTTCAGTTAATCTACCATTCTTGAGGAGCTCAGTGATTCTTCGCCGTATCCTGTAGAGGGAGCGTCTCTCTCTCTCCACTTTACTTCTTCTCTTCTTTTTTCTTAGGGAAATATGCCTTGAATATACTTCAGCTACCAGAAACTTGATATTTTCAAGTCAATGGTTATGGTCCATGTTATTTAAGATATCTATGATATTTGAAACATAATGTACTTAATAAGAATGGTAAATTGAGAGTAACACAGATCAAAGTGAGTGAAAACTGTTTTAATAAAGCCCACAGTGGTAAAAGTTTAAACCCATTCAGAAAAGACATTTTCCAGTAACTGATCTGATTCTAATGAATCCAGATTTTTTAACTATTTCAGTAACATTTCAAATTTACATCTACCCAGACTAATCTCATGGGTTATTATCCTTATTACAGAATGCATCATCAATAATATTTTAAAGCCAATAAGAAGCAGTATTTAGTTATTGAATAAAAACATTAATATCACTGTTTGACACTGACAAATTGAGACTTTCGTCAACCAATAGCAGCGTGAGCCTTGTGCTCAGGAAACCACACCAGTGGTGAAAATCTGAAGCTCACCAAATCTGCCAACAAACGGAACTTATTGGGTATTATCCTGACCCTAAGATGCATCATCCATTATTAAAGCCGTTGAGAAGTAAACTGAAATTATTTTTAACGTGATTTTACGAGAATAAAAATTTCACTATTTTACACAAAAATGTCATATTTTCACATACTGATTTAATTTTCACTCTCCACCATCGTCAATTTTGTTAGAGCCTTTTTTGAACATCAGAAGCTCCACCACTGAGGGTTTAGGAAGTTATGTCAGTCATTCCAGGATGCTGGGAATGTTATCTGTGTCATTCCAGGATGATGGGAATGTTATCTCAGTCATTCCAGGATGCTGGGAATGTTATCTCAGTCATTCCAGGATGCTGGGAATGTTATCTCAGTCATTCCAGGATGCTGGAAATGTTATCTGTGTCATTCCAGGATGCTGGGAATGTTATCTGTGTCATTCCAGGATGCTGGGAATGTTATCTGTGTCATTCCAGGATTCTGGGAATGTTATCTCAGTCATTCCAGGATTCTGGGAATGTTATCTCAGTCATTCCAGGATGCTGGGAATGTTATCTCAGTCATTCCAGGATGCTGGAAATGTTATCTCAGTCATTCCAGGATGCTGGGAATGTTATCTCAGTCATTCCAGGATGCTGGGAATGTTATCTCAGTCATTCCAGGATGCTGGGAATGTTATGTCAGTCATTCCAGGATGCTGGGAATGTTATCTCAGTCATTGCAGGATGCTGGGAATGTTATCTCAGTCATTGCAGGATGCTGGGAATGTTATCTCAGTCATTCCAGGATGCTGAGAATGTTATCTCAGTCATTCCAGGATGCTGGGAATGAATTAAACAACTTTAGTCATGGAATAAGTGAACATGTCAATTGTTCCAAGAATTTGGTCCTCGTTGCCGTACTCGTGTTGAAGAATTGAGGAGATTGAATGAAGCATTCTCGAGTTATGAGTGAAATAAAAGAAAATAGATGAAGGAAAAAGGAAAAGAACAAAAAAATCAGGCAACTGTGCTAGGTAACAATTCGTGGAAACTTTAATAACTCTGGTGGTTGTAATGATAGTGGTGGTGGTGGTGGGTGTTAGTGGCAGCAGTGGTGGTGGTGGGTGTTAGTGGCAGCAGTGGTGGTGGTGGGTGTTAGTGGCAGCAGTGGTGGTGGTGGGTGTTAGTGGCGGCAGTGGTGGTGGTGGGTGTTAGTGGCAGCAGTGGTGGTGGTGGGTGTTAGTGGCAGCAGTGGTGGTGGTGGGTGTTAGTGGCAGCAGTGGTGGTGGTGGGTGTTAGTGGCAGCAGTGGTGGTGGTGGGTGTTAGTGGCAGCAGTGGTGGTGGTGGGTGTTAGTGGCAGCAGTGGTGGTGGTGGGTGTTAGTGGCAGCAGTGGTGGTGGTGGGTGTTAGTGGCAGCAGTGGTGGTGGTGGGTGTTAGTGGCAGCAGTGGTGGTGGTGGGTGTTAGTGGCAGCAGTGGTGGTGGGGAGTGTAATGGTTGTGGCGCTGGTGGAAACAAGCCAATTAAGGACTTCCTCTCCCTGAGAGGAAGCACCAACACACGTACAATTCACAGCACTGCGACGAATTGTTCACCCCGTCTCAACAACACAAAGCAGTTAAACTCAATAGTGAATTCAAGAACTATATAACAATATTAATGCCACCGTCCATTTCCTTGGATTAAATTTAATTACCATTCATTCCTATTCCCAACACACCGTATGAAGCTTACGTTTGTAGTGCTTAATCAATGTAATAATAATAATAATACTATTAGTATTATTACATTGATTATATTAATAATAATAATAATAATAGTAAGAGGGCGACTAAATTTTTCTCTTTCCAGAATTTCTTTCTTATTTTGCTGATAACTCGAGGCCTCATCCAGTGGGCTTCAAAATTTCAGCGAATGTTCACGGTCACGAGGACCAGATTCTTGGAGCAATTGGCACATGCATCTGCTCTATGACCAAAGTTGTCGAATCTAATTAACTTCTACCTTTCAACACTGATAACTTGATATTGTAAATTTTGAACAGCTTTAAGCTTAATGGGCCATTGTATTTTATCGAAATGGTCTCTCTGAGACCAATTTGATGAAATGCAACCTACTCTTCAGCCTCAAAATTGAAGTTTTGCCTATGTATATCCTAATTTCCTATTTTTCTTAAAAAAAAGGGATATTAATTTCCATATGACGACTCGTTAATGCCACTTCTGTTTGCTTCAAATGTTCATCGTTAATATTTTACTGCATCACATTTTAAACCACACTCTGCATTATTGTAGCCTCGTGCATCGTGGCAGCGGGACCTGAGGTTATGCTATACAGAAATACATTTCCAGGATTGCACAGCCACAGAAATACATCTAGATGTTGTTATATCACAGTTACGCTCAGGTATTTACAAGCTGGTTCGGAAATGTTATATCACCTTCAGTGAGAAAAACTAATAAAGTCGTAGTCCAAAAGCAAGCATTTGTCTCAAACAATGGCCAAAATCCAATAATAACCATCATCCAACAATAACCCTCCAATAATCACAGTACAACATTGTCTAACAATCACGTTTCAGCAGTCATCCTCCAACAATCACTCAACTTCGTCTTCCAATACTTATCAATAAGTGCCTCCCCAACAAATTACCTATTTCCAACAATCACTCTCCTCCATCAGTCACCATCCAACAATCATCCTTCCAATCATCACCCAAAAATCACCATTTTACAGCCTCCCTCCCAACACCCACCCTCCTGCACTCTCCAACAATCACCCAGCAACATCCTCCTACAACAACTATTACGAACACAGGTGTAGTCTAGTCGCTCGCACACCTCGTTGTAGCACAATAACCATTTAGGAAAAAGAAAAGAGGCGGCACAGAGTAATTGTATTTCCTTAAAAAAATAAGCTAGTATTTACAATATAGTATATATATATATATATATATATATATATATATATATATTGTAAATACTAGCTTTTTCAAAGTTTCTCTTGGTACAAAATTATAAATTCTTACATTAACATAAATGAAAAAATATATCTTTAAACGCATAAGAGAAAATTTTAGAAAGGATTTAATTTTAGATGAGTTCTTGCTATTGCTAATTGACCAGTTTTACCTAATCGGCACGACATATATATATATATATATATATATATATATATATATATATATATATATTTTTTTTTATATGCTAGGAATTGCAAGAGCAGGCGAAATATTCACAAACACTGATCTCTGGCCGACGGAGACTCGAACCTACGAACCTCATGACAAGGTACGCAGTGCTTTACCGACAGTACCACACTGGTCCAATACCTTGGCGTCCAGCTCTCGCTAGACGTTACTCCAAGGCAGCCAGCTTTCAGGCAGGAGTAAAGCACTGCGTACCTTGTCATGAGGTTCGTAGGTTCGAGTCTCCGTCGGACAGAGATCAGTGTTTGTGAATATTTCGCCTGCTCTTGCGAATTCCTAGCATTGTAAAAATCTCTAGTTGTGTCGATGCATGCAGGGGATGAGATGAAAAGCTGTAAGCCTCCTGCCTGAAAGCTGGCTGCCTTGGAGTAACGTCTAGCGAGAGCTGGATGCCTAACCTTATTACAACAAGCGCAATTTAATTTAGGCTAACCCAAGTAAATATATTTTAGATACGTTAACATTAATTTAATACTAAACAAACACAATGAAATATTTTTTTTTCGTTAGGTTCAGAATGATTTTGGCGAAATTATTGCATACACAAATTTTCACTTGTCTTATATGGCAAGGTGAGCGTTGCTATTTAAGCCAAAATCGCAAGTTTTACCTAATCGGCACGACATATATATATATATATATATATATATATATATATATATATATATATATATATATATATATATATATATATATATATAACCTATGTACAATGAGACAAATGGAAGCACAAGACAGTGACAATCGTAGCGACCAGAAGTGAAGGTAAGTGTGCCAAGGATGATTCACGAGAATACATTTCGCTTCACAACTTTGGCGAGTTTCCTTGAGATTGGCTGCTTGAACCCAGGCACTGGTTTAACGATGGGGCCCATGATCGTTAAACCCTTAAACCCTGGCACGTGTGTGACATACGCCGAATAAAATGTAATATACTACCACGCTCCTCAACAACCACCCTCTCAACTATCATCCTCCAACAACAACCCTAGAACAACCCACTCCAAGAAACCCCCTCCAGAAACCACCCTCCAACCCCCTCCAAGAACCACCCTATCACAACCATCCTTCTACAACAACCCTTGAACAACCCCCTCCAAGTGTCCCACCAACAATCACCCTAGAACCACTCCAACATCCCACCCCCGCCAACAACTCCCCTCCAACAACCACCCTAGAGCAACCCCAAGAACCTCCCCTTTAAGAAACCCCTCTCCTCAATAACCACCCTCCAATCACCCCTAGAAAAACTCCCTTCAAGAACCTCCTCTCCAAGAACAATCCTTCAAAACAAATCTCCATCAACCATCTTAGAACAACCCCTTTATAAGAGCCATCTTTCAAAGACACTCTAACAACCACCCTACAACAACCGCCCTGCAACATCCCCCACTCCAAGAACCCCTTCCAGTCACCCTCCAACTACCACCCATCTACAACCACCTTTCAACAATGACTCTCCATCAACCACCCTCCATTAACGCCCTCCATCAACTACCCTTCAACAACCACCCTCGAACCACCCTCCATCAACCACCCTACAACAACCACCCTCCATCAACCACCTACAACAACCTCCTCCATCAATCACCCTCCACTCACCATCAACCACCCTCCAAAACCTCCCCATCACAGTAACTACTTGTTCTTGGAGTGTTTTCACAGGTGACGCGCCTGTGATGAACCTCAAGAGTCAGCGTCTGTGTTTCACTGCCAACATTATCATCTATAAACCCATCTACCACGACCAGGAAGTGGTTACATCAGGTGCTTGTTTGAGGTGGTTGCTGAGGAGGGTGGAGGTGGTTGCTGAGGAGGGTGGAGGTGGTTGCTGAGGAGGGTGGAGGTGGTTGCTGAGGAGGGTGGAGATGGTTGGAGATTGACTTGGATAAGGACAGTAGTTGGAGGGTGACTGCTGGAGGAGCTTGAATTTTGGGGAGGCTGGTTGTTGGAGGATAGAGTTGAAAGGTGATTGGTAAAAGGGGGTTGGGGGGGTTGGGGGGTTGCTGCGGTGGCTGTTGCTGAGTTGGTTGTCGGGAGGGGTGATTACTGATGGGTGATTACTGGCGGGTGATTACTGGAAGGTGGTTGGAGAATGATTATTGGATGAGGGAACATTGTTGAACTTCCTAGTGAAAACTTCACCCTGAGAGATAATATTCATTAGTAGTAGTAGTAGTAGTAGTAGTAGTAGTAGTAGTAGTATGATTACTATTTTTATTATTAAGGTGAACGACGTGGGTGAAGGATAATTAAATTTGATCCGAGGAAGGGAACCATAACTGAAATTCCATAGAATAATTTTTTTTTGTCAGTTTATAGTCCATAATTCAGTTTGGCTGCTTTGTGTTGCTAAGACCAGATGAATAATTATATAATTCGTTGCAGTGCTGCGACTTGTGTGTGTGTGTGTGTGTACTCACCTAATTGTGGTTGCAGGGGTCGATACTCAGCTCCTGGTCCCGACTCTTCACTGATCGCTACTGGGTCCTCCCTCTCCCTGCTCCATGATCTTCATCATACCTCGTCTTAAAACTATGTATGGTTCCTGCCTCCACTACATCACTTGCTAGACTATTCCACTTCCTGACTACTCTATGGCTGAATACATACTTCCTAACATCCCTTTGACTCATCTGAGTCTTCAACTTCCAATGTGTGTGTGTGTGTGTGTGTGTGTGTGTGTGTGTGTGTGTGTGTGTGTGTGTGTGTGTGTATCCTCTCACGCAGAGGAAATCCTTAACTGGCTTGTTTCCACCACCACACTCCACCACCACACCACCACCACACTCCACCACCACCACCACACTCCACCACCACACCACCACCACACTCCACCACCACACCACACTCCACCACACTGCACCACACTCCACCAACACACCACCACTACACTCCACCACCACCACCACACTCCACCACCACCTCCACACTCCACCACCATACCACCACCACACTCCACCACCTCCACCACACTCCACCACACTCCACCACACTCCACCAACACACCACCACTACACTCCACCACCACACTCCACCACCTCACTCTACTACCACTACCACCACAACATTCCACCGCCACTACAGTCCATCGTTACCACCACCACAACCACCACACTCCACCACCACAACCACCACAACCACAACACTCCACCACACTCCACCACCACCACTATCATCACACTCCACCACCACCACCATCAACACAATCCGCCACCCCACCACACTCACCACCACCACAACCACACCCACCATCACAAAACCTACCACCATCACAACACCCACAACCATCACTAAACCTACCACTATCACAACACCCACAACCACCACCACAACAACACCTACCACCACCCCCTCCAAATGCACCACTACAACCATCAGTGTTATTACTATCACCTTATCAACAGTTTTATATTGTCAGTTCTTGCATGTTCAACCAAACAGTAAGTAAATATCCTCGGAAAAAAGTAAGGCAATGGAACATAGTATTACAGGTAAATAAATATATATGAAGATGGTGTTATAGGTAATAAAATATACATACACAGCATCAAACCGCAATGTTACCACTAAAGTTGTGTAAACAGCAACCGTCATATAAGACGCAGGCGCCTTGGAATACAACTGTGTTGAGGAAGGTAATAACAAGAGGTTCAGCGATGGAGAATGCCACTTGGTAAGTCAGATAAACAAATATTGGCAAATAATAAATGTATTGATAAATATGTCTGTCGGGAATAAAATGACTTATCAGACAATTTACCAATAATATATGTATTATATGTTATTGGTAAATTGGAGACTGAGAGACCTGGTAATTATTTATGTATACAAATCACTATCAGGTTCGGTGGAGAAATTCATTAAAAAGATACGGAAGAATGATACCTTACTTGAAAATCCGGAAAATATTACACCAGATATTATAGCCTTTGTAGATTTCAACCTCCCAAACCCCAGCAGATTATATATCCTACACTGACACAAATCCTTCAGACTTCTATAATAAACCCGACATGTCCATGAACGCAGCACCTGCGGCTGTTTTATGAAATAATTTATTTATTAAGAAATTCAGATTACCATGAGCCAGAGGATTCACTATGCCATGGAGAAACTTAGAAAATCATGTGGTATTCCAGATGCCTTAAAAAACAGAGAGGCCAACTTCATATAGGAGGCAGCAGAGCGATGTCAAATGTTTGGAGGCCAGGAACAAAAATATAATGCGACATAAAAGTCTGGAAAATGGTGCTGCGATTCTAATCTACATTTTTTGTATATAGAAAATGATGACATACAAGCCAGGTCATCATGGATTTACAGCAGGAAGATCATGCCTGTCAAAACTATTAGATACGTATAAAAAACTTAAAAAAAAAAATAATCACCATTGCTTTGGAAGAAAACTATTGGGCTACCTACATGGATTTTGTAAACGCATTTGATAGCTATGAATATGGAGCAAAATACAATAAAATTAGATAAATACTAATGACAGGGAAAGCATAGAAATAGGTATTCAGATTTGTAACAAGCAAAACATAGGCACAAACATTACTGATAGCTTCGTGTCGTTTTTTTTTTTTTGCAAACATTACGAAAATAATGAAGGTTGCATCGAAAGAAGGCACACAAAATTCCAAACCGATATTAGCAAAATTTTCTAATGGGCGACTGAAAATATCATGATCTTCATTGATGAAAATTTCGGTTGCTTAAATATAGCAATAATAATGAACTCAAAATGAGCACAGTACAGTACACAGAACACTGGAAGATCTCATAGAACGTATGGAAGAATCAAATGATCTAGGAATAATTAGATCAAATGAATTGTCATTAATATAATTCAATAAATCAAATGGTGCAAAGCCATGAATATGAAGAGTGGATCGTGAGAACATTCAAAATAAGAGAAAAGAGGCCAATGACGGTACTTTTCAAATCACTTGAGCTCTCACTGTTCTGTGCTCACAGCGCCATTCAAGGCAGGAGAGAGAGTCGAGCTGGAAGAGGTGAAGGTGTCGTCTAATGTCAACATAGAATCAATACAGCATCTCAACTACTCGGAACCCCTCAGATCACTAAGATTGGTCTTAATGGATCGGGAAAATCTAGGAAAATTTAGTCTTCAATCAACACATTGCTGTAACAACTTTCTAAAGCTGAGAGTGCGACTTGAGAAATATTGTGTCAATATCTGTGGGCCATGACTTCAACCTGTTACCAGCAGAAATAAAAATTATTGTAAATTTCTAATCAGCAGAGCTGTGATAACTCTTTGAGCCAAGTTAAGCAAGCGGCCAACAAAGAAGCCACGCCTGAAGCTGGAGTGTAAATTTGATACTGTTAACAATAGTATAGTAAATTATTTACTATTATTACGACCCCTTAAGGAAGGTTCCTTGACGCTGGTGAGGGGGTCTTGATCTAGGGAATTGGATCTGTGCTCTAGTTCCCTGAATTAAGCCTGAATACCTTCCACATCCCCCTCACAGGCCCTGTATAATCCTACGGGTTTAGCGCTTCCCCCTTGATTATAATATAATAATAATTATTGTTACCAGAGACACTACTCAATGTACTTATAAAGGCAGGTTCAGTTAACTTTTCTAATGTATTCTTGGAAAAGACTTGAACGAATGATATTGTCTTGGGTCCCCGAGTCTTGCAACACACAAGGTATTGTCTTGGGTCCCCGATTCTAGCAACACACATGGTATTGTTTTGGGTTCCCGAGTCTAGCAACACACATGGTATTGTTTTGGGTCCCCGAGTCTAGCAACACACATGGTATTGTTTTGGGTCCCCGAGTCTAGCAACACACATGGTATTGTCTTGGGTCCCCGAGTCTAGCAACACACATGGTATTGTCTTGGGTCCCCGAGTCTAGCAACACAAGGTATTGTCTTGGGTCCTCGAGTCTAGCAACACACACGGTATTGTCTTGGGTCCCCGAGTCTAGCAACACACGTGGTATTGTCTTGGGTCCCCGAGTCTAGCAACACACATGGTATTGTCTTGGGTCCCCGAGTCTAGCAACACACACGGTATTGTCTTGGGTCCCCGAGTCTAGCAACACACACGATATTGTCTTGGGTCCCGAGTCTAGCAACACACATGGTATTGTCTTGGGTCCCCGAGTCTAGCAACACACACGGTATTGTCTTGGGTCCCCGAGTCTAGCAACAAACATGGTTTTGTCTTGGGTCCCCGAGTCTAGCAACACACATGGCATTGTCTTGGGTCCCCGAGTCTTGCAACACACATGGTATTTACACAAACATGCAGTGACTGCATTACGATGAACATGTATCAAGCTTCATCATCATCAGAATTTTAATCATCATTGAAACCCATTTCATCAAATTCACATATATCTACTTTATCACCTAAGCATGACTACACAATTAATTATGAAACGATAGAGTACAAACTAGTAAAATTCACAACACAACATAAGTAAGAAAGTAAGTTTATTCAGGTATACACAAATACATTTACATAGATTATCATACATAGCAGCACATGCACTTTTTACTTAAATGCTAAATAAATAAAAATAATTTTACTCTTTGAAACGAGTAATTAAACATTAAGGGAATGAAAATAATTAAATTTGAAACACTTCCTTAACATAACACCGCAAAATGAATCTGGTAAGTACTCAGATTACACTTATAGCTACCAAATGCAAATTGGAATACTCAAATAAGTAGACTGACTCTACTTGTCTGTGTTACAAATGTGATTGACTTAAAATCTATTCACTTAAATTTTTCTTTCGTAACAACTAGCACTCATGAAACTACGTAATTAGTTTACACAACAAAACACTGTTTCAGTACAATAATGTTGTAAGCAAAAGTTTATTAGGAAAATCTGAGAGTATTGTTGAAAGCTGTAAACGTTGACACACAGTCTTCTGGAAATCCTACCTTTCCAGGGAAAATCTTTGTAACCATCAGATCTTCAGGGAACTCTTGAAAATTTGAAGATGATCCGTAGAACACTATGATTTCTTTCAAGGAGGCACAACACAGGCAGACGATAAGTAGTAAATATTCCTGAAGTGTTTTGGTTCTAGTGTGTTGTTGACAAAAGCACAAAAGCGCGTCTCATGTTCAATATTGACACCAGGGGGAGGACGTCGTGATTCACCATGGCAACTGCTGGCCACATTTCACCTGCAGAAAAATATTTTCCAATAATTTACTATCTTTTCTTGATCGTGAGTGAGAAGTCACTGTGCTCTAGCCATAGATAAAATACACTGCTAGGCTGAACACGAGTTGGCTGCTCACACGAGACACAGTAAGCCAAGAGTTCGAAGATGTCTTACTATTTTCACAATTTTTCACTGCAGTACATGGTTAATTTGCTCACTGAAATGACAAGGAAGCCTTTAAAAGTGTCCATAATAACATAGATGCTGTAAAGTTGACAATGGCAGAAAGCAACTGTCCAAACATGATCATTCACTTGCCATGGTGTCCTAAGAGAGAGTGCTGGTCCAACTTCAAATTCGCTACAATGTTCACGATCACCAAGTTATCATTTATCTCAGCATTTTCTTGTCCTTGGTAGCTGGGTTTATAGAAAATGTTCCTGGAAACAGTAGTGATAAACAATAACTTATTTATCAGTTTATTAAGTGAGATGGGTATGGGTCTGCCACAATGCCTATGTCGCATTCTAGCCTCAGGTTAACCGAGGGAAGTGGGGGGGGGGACCACCTGAATAATAACAATACATTTAAGTAGATATAATAAAGAGTCGAATGACCGGATTGTTGACACACCCTCTACCAACAACCAACTTTCCCATCAACCAACATGCAGCAACCACTCACCACCATTCACTCTTTAACAGTCCTCCAATAATCTCCCTCCAACAATCACCCTCTAATAATCACCCAACGATAATCAACACCAACATTAACCGTCCTTGAACACTCATCCTCCAACAACTGTCTTCCTTCAGGAAGAAAAGTCGTTATTAATGTGCTAAAAAGTTTGGGTGGTGTTGGCTTTGCAGTGATCATCAATGAAGACACGTACTGTGCACAGTTACTAAATGAGTCCTATGTGTTCACCGCTGGGTTCTACGCAATCCTCGCTGTTGTCATCCAGATAGCTCGCTAAACTATATTTCGATTCAGGGTGCACTTGGATTCCCATTGTGCTCTGTTTACCCTAGTCCAGTGTACTTATGTCTTCCCTGTGATCCAAAAAATGCATGAGAGGTTAGCTAGTCTCCATACACAGCACTAGGATGTTGATGCCAGGGCTATGTTGGTATCCTGGAAATAGAACAAGCTGATGCCTAGGTAAATGCTGCTGTGACGAACTCGCTGAATAGCAGGCTTCTGCTTTACATTGATTTCATGGACCATATATATGGATATGTCATTGGAAAGTGGAATGCCCTATAGACAAGAAGCAATCTATATTGTGTTCGGCAGGATGTGGGTGTTTGGCCCTCCTCGTTCAATAGGAATCGTCACTTTGATATGACCCTGTTGACTGGGTATCGGACGCACACATCTCTCCCATAGACTCCTGTTTGCAGTTGGTCTTGCCCTTCCCGCCCTCTGTGTAACTTGTGGTGTGTAGCTAACGGTGGAACAGTTTACCTGTTTGTTCATGACTTAAACCTTTCTTACTTACATATCACTGCCCAACCATATAACTTATCATATAAAATCTATGAGACATAAATTGTAGTACATCTACGTTCCATAAACAACTTAATACATAAGTATCTCACATATTTCATTAATGAAGCTAAGACTTGCTTCCACAACATGTATTCTATCGTTCACCTGGACTGCTATATCCACATTACTGATAAAAGCACGAGAACCTAACCACCCACTGCTGCCTCCCTTCTACGATGTAGCAGTTATCCTTGACCGGTACTACCCGGCCAATACATTTACTATGTCATCAAAAATTTAGATGACTTAAAGGTATTACACACTCGTAAACATTTTCCCTAAACCCGCTCATAGAGGCAAGACTATGTACATCATCATTCTTTAATCTATGACCTAATATGCGTGTAACCAAAGCCACTTATAAATTTTAAAACTTGAAATGTAGTTACAATAACAAATTATACACCTTGCATTGACATAACCTCAATTCGAGATACATTAACATATATCCTGATACCAGCATCGAGGAAAGCACCCAATACCTTTCCCCTGACACAGACCCCTCCCCCCTTCATATTCTCACATTCACAATTACTCTTTTGCTTTCAGAACCTTCCTGACCTAAGCAAAAAAAAAAAAAATACATTTACCTGGTCTTCCCCCCTTACACCTTATTGGCATAGGCAACGCTCACCTCAACTCACACAGAAACGTAAACTCATCCCACCTAAATAAAAAGCTTACACTCATCACACACCTGGGAACCCCCACCCCAGGGAAGCCCAGCCCCCCGTAGTCTAACATCACCTATATGATAACAAAATTCCTACTGTCAGCCTACAGTAGGACGCCGGGAACATTTTTTCCCACGCCCTACCATACAGCATGCTATTTCTACTAATCGTTCTATAGAATTGTGCCGCCATAGCTCTGATCCTCACTTCACCCCTTTCGTCCCATAAGTCCCACAACACTTGTAAATAATCTGCAACCATGTACATTACCGCTCTCCTTACCTCATCATTAATTAACTCCTCCCATGTCAAAGCTCAACGCTCTCAACGTTGACAGACCCCCACCCCCCACAGCCCGAATGACCCTCCCAAACCAAATCCTCACTTGACCCAATACATCACAAAAATATACTGCATGATATGCAGTATCAATGTTCCCACACCTTGCACAGTCCTCATTCCTGATTAAACCCATATTATACAGCATAGCCCTGGATGCTAGGACTCCATGTAAAAACCTATATACAGTAACCCTGACCCTTGAATGCAATTTATTTTTTACAAAACTCTTCCACACTCTACCCCAATCATACATAGGATAAACCGCTTCCCCAATTACCAGATCTTCCCCCATACCCTTTCTTCGTCCTACCCCTGCTAATACACCCACCTTCACCTTCCTCGGCTCACAAGCCACTAACAGCACACGCAACATATCCTCACACTTTCTCAAATCCTTACCTGTTTACCATTTACGTACATCCTGCAACATAACCCACCCTCAATCCCCTGGCACTCGCCACCCATAAAAATCGCTGCCTCACATATATTCCTAACAACCTATCGTTCAAAGATATAAGTCCCATTCCCTCCCCCCACCGCACAGGCATCATAACTACCTCCCTATTGCGCCAGTGCCTTCCAAAACCCCATACATACCTAAGCACTCTCTCTTGTAACCTGCTGATTTCCCTACAGGCTAACGGGAACACTGCTGCTACGTGCCACAGCTTGCTATATATTTAAACATTCACTATGATAACCCTCTGTAATAAAGTTACCTCACTAGGCTTCCACCCCCCCATTCTCTTAATAGCTGACCCAACCACTGCAACTGTGTTCTCTTCCTTCGCCCTTTCTAAATCAGTACAATAAATTACCCCACTAATCTTTAAACTACCAACAACCGACCATCCATACCTTTTCCCCAGTGCACCCCCCACCCACAAACCTACCTCCAGCAATTTAGATTTTATTTTATTAACCCTTAACCCCGTAGCACTACCAAACACACTAATAATTCTGCCCACATTTCGCAACCCTTCTTCATCACTCACTAATATAATGGTGTTGTCTACATATCCAATAATACCCGCATCATTTCCCCTTTCATTTCCCTTTTCATTCTCCCTGACACCTTCTGATATTAGCCTGTAGAACGGGTCCTACACACACGCAAACAGGATTTGTGACAAGGGACAACCCTGCCACAAACCCCGTCCCATGCACACTGCCTCACCCACTCTCCCATTCACCTGCACTCTCACACTTGCTCCCCTATACAAAGTGCCCACCCATTTAAGGATTTCTTCACTGAACCCCTGTTTTTGCATTACAGACACTAGCATTCCTCTTTCCACACTGTCATATGCTCTCGCCCAGTCTACCCCTAAAACTCCTCTCCCTTCCCTAGCTTCTATAAAATCCTGTATCCGATTATGTCCGCCCCCCTCCTCATGCATCTGCCAGGTATTCCATATTGCCCTTCTGCTACAACCTTGCTCAATACTTTTTTAATTCTATTTCCTAATATCCTAGCAAAAATCTTGTAATCTGCACATAATAAGGTGATTGCTCTGTAATCATTGACTTTTGTTACTTCCTTCCCTTTCGGTACCAGAACCACAACCCCCACATGTTGATCCCCTCCCATGAGCTCGTTTGTTTTCATACTATTAAAAAGGCACACCAGACATTCCCTTAACACCTCCCAATTACTCTTGTAAAAGTCGCTCGGTATACCATCTATACCCGGCGCTTTACCCTCCTGCATCCCTCTAACTGCCTCCCATACTTCTTCCTCTGTTATTTCCCCTTCCAACTCTTCTCGACTTTCTTCCCCTATTCTTGGCACTATTCCCTTCAAAACTATATCTCTATCCCACACTTTTCCCTCCTTGCAAGATAAATATTGATTGAACCATTTCCCAACATAATAACTCATTCCCTTTGTTGAACATAATACTTGCCCCTTACTATAACCCTCCAAATCCTCTTCAACACGCAAAGACATAATAGTCATATCCCTTCTACATTTTTGGAACTTACGTAATACAGTCAGCAACGGTTTGTCACCACAAAGTATATCTTCTACTCCCCCCTGACCCTGAAAGCTTGGAAACGTTTGTTTTGAAACTCCCTTAACCTTTCCCTGATGCCTGCCACCTCTACCTGATGTCTCCCCTCTCCCCTATCATTATAATACCTTAACTGACTCTCCAAGTACCTCTGCAGCCCATATTTTAATTGACCATCTATTCTAGCCTCCCCTTTATAATATTCCCTAATATTCAGCTTCGCTTTCTCAAACCACCATTTACTTATATCCGACTCTCTCTTCCCATCGGTCCATAACACCTTCCACCTATCAGCAAATCTCATACTACATCCTTCTCCCTTCAATAATCTTACATTCATCTTCCAATAACTGTAAAAAGTTCTTACCACGCCCTGCCATTCTAAATCCGCTATCACTCCCTTGTGATCTGAGAATCCGACATCAAGAGTATGTACTCGCTCCACATTAATCGCACTAGTAATATAAATCCTGTCCAGCCGTGCCACATACCCTCTTCGCACAAAGGTGTGCTCTATCTTCCAACCTGTTCCTCACTGAACATCCACTACACCAGCAGCACCTAGAACCTCACACAATATTCCCAATTCACACCCTGCTCCTACTGGCTCAACATCCCTCTTTCTTATAATGCAGTTCCAATCTCCACCTATCACTGTTATCAACGGCAACTCACTCATGTAGAATACTAACTCCTCTTTTACAAAATCTTCCTTAATTTTGTGGTTATTATCCACAGGCAAATAAACCCCAATAAAACATACCCTTTTAACACTCCAAAACCCTTCCACCCTTACCACCCTACCCCCCTCCCTCCTCCCATTTTAACAGACAGAAAGGGCTGGAATCCCTAATGTCTATCGCAACGCTGCCCTTGAATCTATCGGAACTCCCCACATACATCTTTAACCCATTCATACATAACTCACTTCCTAATCTATAATTATGTTCCTGAAGAAAACATAAATAAACTTTCAAACGGCGGAACGTGACCTCCACCCACTTATGCTTGACCTCAGCATGGAGGCCATTTACATTCATTGTCACACACCTGAAGCCTGCATAGGGGGCTTTCCTTGACGTTTCTGTATCTTCTGCAATCTAATCTTCCCTATTTCAACATTTCACTTTTATCACAACCCTTTATACCTACTTTCTCAACAATTTTTTTTTACACTCCAATCCCTCGTCCCTCACTTTCACCCCCCCCTTTTCCCATCCTGGCCACATCAACCCACACCTTCTTACACACCATCATCCTCAGCCGATCCACTCGACTGTTTCCGGGAACTCCTAGGTGTTTCCATGTTCTCCATGTTGTCATTACAATGCACCTGTACCACTACCACCTTCACTGGGATTGGGACCAAACTACCCGCCACACTGTCACTCATCCCTCCCACCCGGTCCTCCTGCTCACCTGCCAACACTGCATCCACTAACTCTGCACTCTGCAGTGACTCTTTACACAATGGCCTGTCTAACATGCTCGTCAGATCTTCGAGCATAGGGTCGATCAAATCCAAATCTAGTTCTACCTGCCTGACAGTGTCATTCCTTTTCTGCTGATCATAATCTTCCGGTTTGTCAGGCAAGGTATAAATACGGTCCTCTGTTTCTTTCACCATCTCACTCCACGATCCTGTCGAAACCACGCCCATGTCGTCCTGAGGCCTCACATCATTGATAACCTTACTTCCAGAATCCTGATGACCATGTGACTGCTGGGTCCACCTCTTGTCACATTCTAGCGCCATGTGCCCCGTTGATCCACATATCCAACAAGTGCGCACTTGACCAGCATAAGTCACATATACTTGAATTCTAAATCCCTCCATGAGCACATATGAAGGAATTTGCTGTCGTAGCATCATTTTCAATGTATACGAACCTTCCGGGAAACCTGCATATAGCTCCTGTGACCACCAACCAATCAATGCTGTATGTATTATTACGTAATGTCCAAATGTTTCTCTGATGTCAAGGTCCAAAGCCTCAAAAGGAACATTACGAATCCTTACCCAACTGAAGCAACGAGAAACATCACTTAACTTCACTATTAACCCGGGGTTCACCTCCATGCTTTGTTCTTGGAATTTATTCACTAGCTGGTCATAAACAGAGCTCGCCAACAATTTGACAAAAATTTGTGTGGATCCATTGAGGAAAATGCCGTAAATCTCTCCATGTTGAATCCCGAAA
Organism: Cherax destructor; assembly: GCA_009830355.1. Taxonomy (NCBI): domain Eukaryota; kingdom Metazoa; phylum Arthropoda; class Malacostraca; order Decapoda; family Parastacidae; genus Cherax; species Cherax destructor. The sequence continues at coordinate 182,094 of WNWK01002459.1, read as the reverse complement.
GTATCCCTGATAATTGCAGGTAATAAGACGTCTGCATTACTCGGGTATATTGCTCCTTTGATGAGTTCTAGACAGATCGTGCTGATTCAGCGATTGGTGAGGTCCACCATTTTGCTGTGCAAACTGCAGTACCACCAACGGCCACCAGGGACTAGCTCAGAGACAACCTCTCGAGACGAGAGCTGAGCGTCGAATGATGACTGTTTAACTAATCCACTTCTTTCAAGCATTTGGCACTGAGGGAAAGAACCGCCACTACAACCTGACAGTTTCCTTGGAGTTTGTTATGTAGATTTAGCGGTTTCTCCTGTGAGCTACTGTCAGTATAGTTAGAACGTCGCTTCGTAGTTGTACATCTGCAGTAGCTGGTGAATGAATGCCAGTCAGCCATGTTTAAATGTTCACTTCCTTCCCTCACGTGGCACTGAGGGAAAAAACCGACACTACTCTACACTACAGACCTGTCAGTTTCCTTGTAGATTTGATGATTAGGTTTTCCTTTATGTTGACTTCACATTGAACACTGCAGTTGATATAGGAGTCAGTTACTTCAGTGTAGTGGAAAACGTTGCTTCCTGGTTGTACGTCTGGTAGCGGGTCTGGTATTTGAATGCCGGTCTCCTCTTTTGGTCATATTTTGTCCATTTCGCTGTAGTCACCGTCAGTTTTCTTGTTACTATAAGTTCCTTGTATGTTGTTGCAACAGTTCTTGCAAATAGGCGATCACTGGAGTTTGCAACGGCCCAGGAAATGGCAAAATATAGGAACAGCCTTGTTGCTGCTGCGAGTTGTTGGCACTACTACTGAGCTGCGAGCCTTGTAATTAAACAATTAGATAATAGGATTTGGGAGAATTCTTAATCAAATAAATATGACCAGAAGCACATATGTATGCAGTAGAAACTCATTTGCTATTCTGGCAAACTTCAAAATATTTTTCATATACATGTATACATAAGGTAAATGCCGAAAAAATCCTCACATTCGTTAATTAAACCAAATTTAAGCAGTACAGTGGTGTCCTTGCCTAAAATAATTTAACTAAAATACAAATAATAGAAGGACCTACCACAAAGGCTACCATCGTCGGTAGACAGATGAAAGAAGAGCTATGATGACCCTACGGAAGATCTCGAAGGATAAGAGGAAGTAGACATGTGTGTGATTAGTGAACACCTTCAACACCTCGGACTATAGCAGCAACTGTAACCCGAGAAACAATCACTGCGACAGGATATTACTCAATTTTACAAGATATTGGTAGACTGAGGAAGTAAGACCCGGGTGTTGGTGGCTGGCATATCTTACATTCAGAGGAGACTATGAAAATTACATGACAAAGTGAACACAACATGAGACACCACGAACATTACTACACTACTGTAAATGTAAATAAGTAATCATGAATGAACAAATATCTAATTCCACATATGACTATCACATGTGCCATCAGATGTTAACACACATCTGGCGAGTAAGACGTCCCATATGTAGGTAGCTACTGCTTAAATATACTACCAAACGCTGTGACCTTTCACGCAAACCTGACACACCCATCGACCTGCAACCCACATCTAAAATCCCCACTTTCATCGTCGGCAAATAAAAGCAAACCTAATCATCGGATTTATTTGTAGCTGGTTCGAGTTTCTCTTTGAGAAACTCGTGGTCACTCTACGTCAGACGCTGGTGGGTCCTATTCTAGATAATTGTGTACAATTGATGATCATATTTAAAATAGAATATGATATTCAGACTGAAATGAGAAGTAGGGATTTTTTTTAAATTTTTGACATAGTAAGATTAAAGTAAAGTAAGACGGGTAATAATAATAATTATAAAACGGTATGACAATCTCGATTCAGAAAAGCTAATATCGCCCATTATTTAATGAAAAAAAAAAGTATTTATTAATTATGCTAAACAATTTCAGTCCTAATATGCGAAATATTTTTTTCTTCGCTCAAGTGGTTACTAAATATTTGGAATATATTAACATATGAAACAACTGAGAGCAATATCTTTTATATGCATTTAAAATATATAGAATAAAATACAATGCTTGGCGCCAAGCCTCTCATGGACCAACAGCGTCGTTAGCATTCCTTTGTTTACATTTATATACCTTTATTTGCATGCACATACATTATTCATTTGTTTTTGTTAACATTTGCGTGTGTTTGAATGCATTTGTTTACCTTTGAAATATCGGTTCTTATGGTGAATGAAAGTACAAGTACACTAAGCTATCAGTGACATCGTTGCCAGTACCCAATGATTCACAGTTAAAGATGACGAATCTGATGCTAATCTGTCAATTAAAAATAATCTAAACATGATATTGAACGCAAAACATATATCACAATAGCCACTTATAAATTAGCCTTTCAAATAACCACAACATCATTATCTGTTTCTCTGATTTATTACATATTAGACAGTTACTACACATTTGTCATTAAAGACGCAAGTCACTGGTAAACCACCAGTCAAGAAAACTAAATTAAGAACTAAGTTTATAAATACTGAGATATACACCTCTCATAAGAACATAATGGATGAACAGGCCTACCTGCCCATACTAGACAGGTTCTTCTGTAACCAAAACCCTCTAAAAAAAAGTGTTAGCCTAAAAGTGTTAGACAGCAGCTGTGTACATATACTGCCGCTGTCAGCCCATACATATCAAGATAAATATTATCTTCAGAACATGTACACAATCTATCGTCTGATTCCATTTGATAGTTAAAATATTCTTGTTTATACATTTAGATATTTTGAGAATTGGATTGAAACCAGGACGTCAGTTCATTGTCTGAAGCAGCACTCCTACTGTTTTCAATGTATATTATCCAATTTTATTTCTGTAGGCTTTGTAACAAATCATAATTACATTCTGACGCAACAATTATTTTAGTTTAAGTGGTAACAAAAACACAGGATTAATGATCATGTCCTAGCGGCTAGTCACGTAAGGGAAATTTATGCCAGCCAAGAAATTGACAGACCACCTGGGTACTGAGGCGGTTGCCTAACACAGGCCAGACCACCTGGGTACTGAGGCGGTTGCCTACCACAGGCTAGACCACCTGGGTACTGAGGCGGTTGCCTACCACAGGCTAGACCACCTGGGTACAGAGGCGGTTGCCTACCACAGGCTAGACCACCTGGGTACTGAGGCGGTTGCCTACCACAGGCCAGACAACCTGGGTACTGAGGCGGTTGCCTAACACAGGCCAGACCACCTGGGTACTGAGGCGGTTGCCTACCACAGGCTAGACAACCTGGGTACTGAGGCGGTTGCCTACCACAGGCTAGACCACCTGGGTACTGAGGCGGTTGCCTACCACAGGCCAGACAACCTGGGTACTGAGGCGGTTGCCTACCACAGGCCAGACCACCTGGGTACTGATGCGGTTGCCTACCACAGGCCAGACCACCTAGGTACTGAGGCGGTTGCCTACCACAGGCCAGACTAACTGGGTACTGAGGCGGTTGCCTACCACAAGCCAGACCACCTGGGTACTGAGGCGGTTGCCTACCACAGGCCAGACTACCTGGGTACTGAGGCGGTTGCCTACCACAGGCCAGACCACCTGGGTACTGATGCGGTTGCCTACCACAGGCCAGACCACCTGGGTACTGAGGCGGCTGCCTACCACAGGCCAGACCACCTGGGTACTGAGGCGGTTGCCTACCACAAGCCAGACCACCTGGGTACTGAGGCGGTTGCCTACCACAGGCCAGACTACCTGGGTACTGAGGCGGTTGCCTACCACAAGCCAGACCACCTGGGTGCTGAGGCGGTTGCCTACCACAAGCCAGACCACCTGGGTGATGAGGCGGTTGCCTACCACAAGCCAGACCACCTGGGTACTGAGGCGGTTGCCTACCACAAGCCAGACCACCTGGGTACTGAGGCTGTTGCCTACCACAGGCCAGACCACCTGGGTACTGAGGCGGTTGCCTACCACAGGCCAGACCACCTGGGTACTGATGCGGGTGCCTACCACAGGCCAGACCAACTGGGTACTGAGGCGGTTGCCTACCACAGGCCAGACTACCTGGGTACTGAGGCGGTTGCCTACCACAGGCCAGACCACCTGGGTACTGAGGCGGTTGCCTTCCACAAGCCAGACTACCTGGGTACTGAGGCGGTTACCTAACACAAGCCAGACTACCAGGGTGCTGAGGTGGTTGCCTACCACAGGCCAGACTACCTGGGTACTGAGGCGGTTGCCTACCACAGGCCAGACTACCTGGGTGCTGAGGCGGTTGCCTACCACAGGCCAGACTACCTGGGTGCTGAGGCGGTTGCCTACCACAGGCCAGACTACCTGGGTACTGAGGCGGTTGCCTACCACAAGCCAGACTACCTGGGTGCTGAGGCGGTTGCCTACCACAGTCCAGACTACCTGGGTGCTGAGGCGGTTGCCTACCACAAGCCAGACTACCTGGGTACAGAGGCGGTTGCCTACAACAGGCTAGACTACCTGGGTGCTGAGGCGGTTGCCTACCACAGGCCAGACTACCTGGGTACTGAGGCGGTTGCCTACCACAAGCCAGACTACCTGGGTGCTGAGCCTGTTGCCTACCACAGGCCAGACTACCTGGGTACTGAGGCTCTTGCCTACCACAGGCCAGACTACATGGGTACTGAGGCGGTTGCCTACCACAAGCCAGACCACCTGGGTACTGAGGCGGTTGCCTACCACAGGCCAGACTACATGGGTACTGAGGCGGTTGCCTACCACAAGCCAGACTACCTGGGTGCTGAGCCTGTTGCCTACCACAGGCCAGACTACCTGGGTACTGAGGCTGTTGCCTACCACAAGCCAGACCACCTGGGTACTGAGGCGGTTGCCTACCACAGGCCAGACTACCTGGGTACTGAGGCGGTTGCCTACCACAAGCCAGACCACCTGGGTGCTGAGGCGGTTGCCTACCACAGGCCAGACTACCTGGGTACTGAGGCGGTTGCCTACCACAAGCCAGACCACCTGGGTACTGAGGCGGTTGCCTACCACAAGCCAGACCACCTGGGTACTGAGGCGGTTGCCTACCACAAGCCAGACCACCTGGGTGCTGAGTCGGTTGCCTACCACAAGCCAGACCACCTGGGTACTGAGGCGGTTGCCTACCACAAGCCAGACCACCTGGGTGCTGAGGCGGTTGCCTACCACAGGCCATACCACCTGGGTACTGAGGCGGTTGCCTACCACAAGCCAGACCACCTGGGTACTGAGGCGGTTGCCTACAACAAGCCAGACCACCTGGGTGCTGAGGCGGTTGCCTACCACAAGCCAGACCACCTGGGTGCTGAGGCGGTTGCCTACCTCAAGCCAGACCACCTGGGTACTGAGGAGGTTGCCTACCACAAGCCAGACCACCTGGGTACTGAGGCGGTTGCCTACCACAAGCCAGACCACCTGGGTGCTGAGGCGGTTGCCTACCACAAGCCAGACCACCTTGGTGCTGAGGCTGTTGCCTACCACACGCCAGACCACCTGGTTACTGAGGCGGTTGCCTACCACAAGCCAGACCACCTGGGTGCTGAGGCGGTTGCCTACCACAAGCCAGACCACCTGGGTACTGAGGAGGTTGCCTACCACAAGCAAGACCACCTGGGTACTGAGGCGGTTTCCTACCACAGACCAGACCACCTGGGTACTGAGGCTTTTGCCTACTACAAGCCAGACCACCTGGGTGCTGAGGCGGTTGCCTACAACAAGCCAGACCACCTGGGTGCTGAGGCAGTTGCCTACCACAAGCTGGACCACCTGGGTACTGAGGAGGTTGCCTACCACAGGTAAGACCACCTGGGTTCTGAGGCGGTTGCCTACTACAAGCCAGACCACCTGGGTGCTGAGGCGGTTGCCTATAACAAGCCAGACCACCTGGGTACTGAGGCAGTTGCCTACCACAAGCCAGACCATCTGGGTACTGAGGCGGTTGCCTACCACATGCCAGACCACCTGGGTACTGAAGCGGTTGCCTACCACAAGCCAGACCACCTAAGTACTGAGGCGGTTGCCTACCACAAGCCAGACCATCTGGGTACTGAGGCGGTTGCCTACCACAAGCTAGACCACCTGGGTACTGAAGCTGTTGCCTACCACAAGCCAGACCACCTGAGTACTGAGGCGGTTGCCTACCACAAGCCAGACCACCTGGGTACTGAGGCGGTTGCCTACCACAAGCTAGACCATCTGGGTACTGAGGCGGTTGCCTACCACAAGCCAGACCACCTGGGTACTGAGGCGGTTGCCTACCACAAGCCAGACCACTTGGGTACTGAGGCGGTTGCCTACCACAAGCCAGACCACCTGGGTACTGAGGCGGTTGCCTACCACAAGCCAGGCCATCTGGGTACTGAGGCGGTGGCCTACCACAAGCCAGGCCATCTGAGTACTGAGGCGGTTGCCTACCACAAGCCAGACCACCTGGGTACTGAAGCGGTTGCCTACTACAAGCCAGACCACCTAAGTACTGAGGCGGTTGGCTACCACAAGCCAGACCATCTGGGTACTGAGGCGGTTGCCTACCACAAGCTAGACCACCTGAGTACTGAGGCGGTTGCCTACCACAAGCCAGACCATCTGGGTACTGAGGCGGTTGCCTACCACAAGCTAGACCATCTGGGTACTGAGGCTGTTGCCTACCACAAGCCAGACCACCTGAGTACTGAGGCGGTTGCCTACCACAAGCCAGACCACCTGGGTACTGAGGCGGTTGCCTACCACAAGCTAGACCATCTGGGTACTGAGGCGGTTGCCTACCACAAGCCAGACCACCTGGGTACTGAGGCGGTTGCCTACCACAAGCCAGACCACCTGGGTACTGAGGCGGTTGCCTACCACAAGCCAGACCACCTGGGTACTGAGGCGGTTGCCTACCACAAGCCAGGCCATCTGGGTACTGAGGCGGTTGCCTACCACAAGCCAGGCCATCTGGGTACTGAGGCGGTGGCCTACCACAAGCCAGGCCATCTGGGTACTGAGGCGGTTGCCTACCACAAGCCAGACCACCATAGTAGTGAGACGTTCACCTACCACAAACCGGACAACCGTGCGGGGAGGGGTCGACCTTACACAAGCTTGACCATCGTAGGGAAGGTGTCGACCTTACACAAGCTATACCATCGTAGGGAAGGTGTCGCCCGCCTGAGGCTCTTAGGATCAGAATACATGCTCCTTTGAAAAATCCAAGAACCACATGCATCCTTTGCGAATTCGACCAATACAAGCAAGACCAGTGCAGGAAAGGTGTCGACCTAACAAGCTAGTCAAGTGCAGGGAAAGTGTCGACCAAAAACAAGCTAGACCAGTGCAGGGAAGGTGTCGACCTAAAACAAGCTAGACCAGTGCAGGGAAGGTGTCGACCTAAAACAAGCTAGACCAGTGCAGGGAAGGTGTCGACCTAACACAAGCTAGACCAGTGCAGGGAAGGTGTCGACCTAACACAAGCTAGACCAGTGCAGGAAGGTGCCACCTAACACAAGCTATACCAGTGCAGGAGGGCCATCCTAACACAAGCTAGACCAGTGCAGGGAAGGTGTCGACCTAACACAAGCTAACCAGGCAGGAGGAGCCATCCTAACACAAGCTAGACCAGTGCAGGGAAGGTGTCGACCTAACACAAGCTAGACCAGTGCAGGAGGGAGCCATCCTAACACAAGCTAGACCAGTGCAGGGAAGGTGTCGACCTAAAACAAGCTAGACCAGTGCAGGGAAGGTGTCGACCTAACACAAGCTAGACCAGTGCAGGAGGGAGCCATCCTAACACAAGCTAGACCAGTGCAGGGAAGGTGTCGACCTAAAACAAGCTAGACCAGTGCAGGAGGGAGCCATCCTAACACAAGCTAGACCAGTGCAGGGAAGGTGTCGACCTAACACAAGCTAGACCAGTGCAGGAGGGAGCCATCCTAACACAAGCTAGACCAGTGCAGGGAAGGTGTCGACCTAACACAAGCTAGACCAGTGCAGGAGGGAGCCATCCTAACACAAGCTAGACCAGTGCAGGGAAGGTGTCGACCTAACACAAGCTAGACCAGTGCAGAAAGGAGTCGACCTAAAGGAATGTAGACCACTGCAGTGAAGGTGTCGTCCTATCACAAGCTAGACCAGTGAAAGGAAGATGTCGACTTAACAAGCTAGACCAGTGTAGGGATGGTGTCGACCTAACACAAAACATTGATCTCCGCTCATTCATAAAGACAAAAGAGCGACGATGATAACCATACAGTGTTTGTCATAACCATGATGTTTTTAGGGATTTATTGCCTTTATCTCTAGGGCAGAACAGAACTAGAATTTTGATGTGCTAGGTGCAGCAGGGTACCGGGGCAGCGTTGAAGCAGGTGCCCAAGGTGAGATCACCTAGAATAACTCTCACCCCAAACTTTACCTTAACTATTCACAGCCTTTACCCCAGTACGAGTGAAATTGACACAGATGGTTCACGTGTCCAGGTGAATGATAGAGCGCCCCCTTGAGGATGGGCTTTCCAGTGAAGGGCTCTTGACACAAGAATTTAGAACTATCCTCATCTTTCTTAGATAAATCTATATTTTCTTTCATTCCTCAGGTGTTGTGTAACCCTTTCGGGCTTAGCGCTTTCCCAAGTAAATGAATAGTAATCTACGTTTTGGGAACAGATTCCTTTCTCACTTCAACACAGCTGAAAACTACCCAGCAAGAAACACTACTCATGAATGTATATGGTAAATGTCTCGCTCAAATCTTAATAAACAAATAAGTCACCTTCGTATGATTCATGTACCACCGCTGTCCTAAAAACTACGGTACGTCGACACAGTGGGAGCAGTGCGCGGCACTACAGCCACACAGTACACAGCAACAATGGGCATCACACATACTTCAGGCTCCAGTGAGAAAATTTGCATCTTTCACATCTGCTTTATATATTAGTAAATCAGTTGTGGTATTTATCAGATATCAGAAAAGTGTGTCAAATGCGTTCGTTGTCAGATGACTCAATCAATGATTAATCAGACGCTGACGTAATAGTGCTGTGTAATTGATTATGCAACCTCCGGTGCTATATACCCGTGAATAGCAACCGTTGACTTATTGGTGTTATAAGTCCTTGATTAAGATTCCGCTGGCATACGCAGGTGCTATTTGCCAGTAATAATGTAGCTGTTTTTTTTACGTATGATAAAACAACGTTGTCTTCTCTGTGCTAATACACCAGTGGATAGGAATCAGCTGACTTACTGAAGCTAGGCTTTCCACAGCATTAAAAAACGAAGAGGCCCTTGTTTTATAGACAGTTTTCTAATAGCAAATATCTTTGAAATAAAATGATTGTAAGAGACAGAGATGCAAGGACTGAGGGTGCGAAACCTGTGTTTTTCCAGCATTACAAATTGGAAGTGGATTACTCAAAGGTGTGTGTAAAACAAATTTCCTGGGAAAGAAGTGATATCGTTTAAATCTTCAACGCACCTAGAGGAAAACGGTACAGGAGTGGAGCACAATTGAGGCACACTTAAATTGTGCTGCAGAAAAATGGACAAAGAATTTCTTTTGTTCGTCTGGCGGATGGGAATCTGGTGCTAGCGAATGAGGGTAGCTCAGACGTGAAATTGGCAGGAATTTTATGTAGAGGGGTGGCCATAGAAGAGAGAGATGAGGAAGATGGACAATGGGAACGAGGGAGGTAATAGCACTGTTAATAAGGGGTCATTGGAAGCATTTATTCATTTTTTTTTGTTTTTGGTTCAATTTCAATGAACGTTGATACTGTGATTTAACCAGCATTTTCCATCTTCACCAATGTTTGTGAATTGACTTTATGTTGCAAAATTGCAAGATATTGCAAAATTTTATGTAGAGGTGGGAGGGTATAAAACCCTCCCTGCACAAGAAAATTGGTAAGACATACAATGTTCTAGTCGACATCAGATGAAAGATAAAAAGTTAGATAATCTTTATTTCAGAGGCTTTTGAGAGAAATGTCAATAGATAGTATTAATTTTTTTTTTTTAAATTTGTGTTTTTTTTAAGGATTTTTGGGAGGAAAAAAATCAATAAAAACAAAACAGTAGGACATATCTAAAATCAATACTGAAATTGTAATAGAACCATCATTTCTCAATAACATCCGAAAAAATCATGACACTCCTATAAATACTCTTCTCAAAAATGGGAAAATAATGTCAATAACTTATTCCTGTTTTATTCACAGTTTTGTTATATGTAAAACTCTATGGAAATGGCGCACTAAATTTGACCGTGTTGCACACCCAACATTTGTTGACAACCCTCTGGCTACTGAGGCACCATCTCTCACTCTGCTCACTCTAGTCCTCACAGAAGTTACCATGTAGACTATTTTGAAAGAAACAATCATCAAAATCGTTATTTTTGGAGTAAAAACAAAACAAAAAACACTAATTATCAACAGGCCCTTTTGATTACAGGAAAAACAAAATAAATTTACATCTTTGGAAAAACATACTTAGAAATATGATACAGAGAAGCTGATTACATCAACATGTAGCCAGAATTATGCACTATTTTTTGGTAAGAAAATATTATTTTCCATAATTTTTCAGGTTCAATTTTTTTACCCCTCATATTAAAGGTCAATGAGTAAAGTTGGACAAAAAAAATGAAAAGAAAAATGAGAGAGTAAAATCACAGAGCTATGAGTGAGTGCAGCATCACGTAGTGCGACACAGCAAGACACTGCAAGAGCTCAGGAGAAGGTAGGTACAAACTACAAGAACTATAAGTAAAGAAAATGTTACAGAAATATAGAGGGAAGACATTTGTAGAAATGCTTTAAGAAGACCCATGAATTAATATGCAAAATGAATGAAGTTGTAGTGACTTCTGCGACTTCAAGATAAATAGTAACATGCACTAGGCAAGTTAAGATGAAAACGAACCATTATAATGCAAGATTTAAATAGTAAAATATAAATAAGATGCATAATAAAGAAAACAAAGTATTCAAGGAATACTTTATGGAATCAGTGGAAGAATAAATAAAGGTATCATGATGTAAATATTTGGACAAGAAAATCAGACCGATCAATGAATTTTCTCAAAACAGCGGCTATGTCCGAAAAGCAGAAGAAAGTCTATGTTCTCACACGACGTAGCGCTGACTCCACTCTCTAAGTCTGTTTATATGTGACAAGAGTGCGAGACAATGTTCGTGGATACTTTGAAATGAGTGATGATTTTTCTTTTTAGGAGGCTTTGTTCATCAATGTAGTTAAGAAAACAGTCCACACGATATGCATATGATGCTGTGTTAATGGAGACACAGCGACCACTCACATGCGTCCTATGGTTGGCAGCAACGAAAACTAATCTCTGAACAAATATAGGAAGAGGTGGTCCGGTGATAGCTGAATCTGGCAGTTTACTAAACCGTAGACAGTCGTGCTGTTTATTATAGAAACTGTTGAATTAAGGCAGGGCAACGCCTTAATTATTCTTACTCCGTACAAATTATTGATCTTATCATAATAAAAATTCATATAGTAAATACAGAAAAAAAATGTGGAATATTATTAAAGAGTCCCTGAACATTATCTAGCAACCCAGAGCCTAGATCAGTACCAGCGCTAAATAATTGTGACCAATGAGAGTAACAGCACCGCTGGCGAGAGTTATTCCTGACTGGTATCCTTTCCTATAATAAGAATCCTAACAGTAAACATAAATCATTGAACAACACACAAACAAACACTATATAATTTCCAGACAAAAATATAAAAGAGCATCAAATAATATACAGGAAGAACAAAGAATAAAGTTGCAATACGTAATGTGTAAACAGACACTAAGATGAAGACTGCAATAATGGTGGCAATAAAGGTCCCGTCGGTCGGTCTCACCTAACATACTGAGCATTCGTCGTACGATCCTCGGCATGGGTGGAAATAATGGACAAATAATGGGTGGAAATAATGGACATACTGCCGCTGTTCACCTAGCACTAAGTAGGTACCTGGGTGTTAGCAAGCTGTTGTGGGCTTTGAAATGACCTCAGGTAGCATAATAGCTCTTAGCCTGTCAAATTAATTTGTGTAAAACAAAGGTAGTATTAATCCTACGAGACATTTATCAAGGATAAACAAATCAAGAGACAAAGGTACATAGTGTACGTAGAGAAAAACTATTGGAGACCATGCCGAAGACCCTTGCCTTTTATACAAAACTTTGAAGACCTAACAAGGGCGAAGGAAAAGGATTATCCCTCAAAAACTAACGTATATTAAACTAGAGTGAAAAATGACATATTGGATAGAATATTAATAAGCACTTGAAACAAACGGCTCCTACATCATAATGTGTGATAACATACTGGATGCTAACCAAGACATGAAATGACGTGAGGAATAAGATGTCAGAGTTTTTGAGATACTGTGGGACACTGAATTAAATGGATGACAGTGTAGCATATAACGCCTTCCTAAAAATAATTAACCTCCAATGCAAAAAGAGAGGAAAGAGAAGAAGAAAGACATACCACTGAGCTCCTCAAGAATGCCGGACTATGTGATACAAGGAAGGAAGTGCTAACCAGGGAAGTGGAAAATATTGAGCTAAAGTTAAAGGATTCACACAGGATCCAGGAGAGTCAAGAGGAGCTAAAAGCGATTAGAGAAATTGAAAGAAATTCGAAATATTTCTTTTCATATGCCAAAAACAAGGCAAAAACCACTTCTAGTAAAGGGCCCCTGCTCAGACATGACGGATCTTACACAGATGACAACAAATAAATGAGTGAGATACTGAAATCTCAATATGACTCTGTGTTCAGCGAGCCACTAATCCGTCATGAATGAGCCTCAAAACCCTCCCAATGTATGCCAAATTTCTGACATAACCCTAACTCCTCTAGATTTTGAGAAAGCCATCGACGACATGCCATGCACTCAGCCCCAGGCCCAGACTCGTGGAACTCTGTGTTCATTAAGAACTGCAAGAAACCCCTCTCACAGGCCTTAAGTATGCTATGGAGAAGAACCTTAGACACAGGCGAGATTCCACATTCACTAAAAACTACGGATATAGCCCCACTCCATAAAGGTGGCAGCAAAGCAGTAGCTAAGAACTATAGACCAATAGCTTTAACGTCCCATATCATAAAAATCTTTGAAAGAGTTCTAAGAAGCAGGATAGCAAACCACCTGGACTCCCAAAAATTGCACAACCCAGGGCAACATGGTTTCAGAGCAGGTCGCTCCTGCCTCTCGCAACTGCTAGACCACTATGATATGGTCTTAGATGCTCTGGAAAACAAACAGAATGCAGATGTAGTATACACAGATTTTGCAAAAGCCTTTGACAAGTGCGATCATGGTGTAATAGCACACAAAATGCGTGCTAAAGGGATAACTTGGAAAGTAGGCAGATGGATCTTCAACTTCCTAACCAATCGAACACAAAGAGTAGTGGTAAACAGAGTTAAATCGGATGCTGCCATAGTGAAGAGCTCTGTTCCACAAGGCACAGTACTCGCAACTATCTTGTTCCTCATTCTCATATCAGACATAGACAGAGATGTAAACCACAGCACTGTATCATCCTTTGCAGATGATACTAGGATCTGCATGAGAGTGTCATCCATTGAGGACACGGCAAATCTCCAAGAAGATATAAACCAAGTTTTCCAATGGGCAACAGAGAACAATATGATGTTCAATAAAGACAAATTCCAACTACTCCGTTATGGAAAACTGGAGGAAATAATAGCTAGGATTGAGTATATTGCAAACTCTAATCACACAATAGAGCGGAAAAGTAATGTGAAGGACCTGGGTGTGGTAATGTCCGAAGACCTCACCTTCAAGGACCACAACAATGCCACTATCACATCTGCGAAGAAACTGATAGGATGGATAATGAGAACATTCAAGACAAGAGATGCTAAGCCAATGATGATCCTTTTTAAATCTCTTGTTCTCTCTAGGCTGGAATACTGCTGTACATTAACATCCACATTCAAGGCAGGTGGAATTGCAGATCTAGAGAATGTACAGAGAATATTTACTGCACGTATAAGTTCCATCAAACACCTTAACTACTGGGAACGCCTGGAAGCACTAAACCAGCGCAGGCGAGAGAGGTATATCATAATCTACACCTGGAAGATTCTGGAGGGACTGGTCCCTAATTTGCACACAGAAATCACTCCATACGAAAGCAAAAGACTTGGCAGACGGTGCAACATACCCCCAGTGAAAAGAAGGGACACCACTGGTACACTAAGAGAAAACACTATAAGTGTCCGGGGCCCAAGACTGTTCAACAGCCTCCCACCAACCATAAGGGGCATTACCAATAGACCTCTGGTTGTCTTCAAGAGGGAGCTGGACAGATACCTAAAGTCAGTGCCGGATCAGCCGGGCTGTGGTTCGTATGTGCAGCCAGCAGTAACAGCCTCGTTCATCAGGCCCTGATCCACCGGGAGGCCTGGTCATAGACCGGGCCGCGGGGACGTCGATCCCCGGAATGCCCTCCAGGTAGACCATTGTTCAATAAGCCATATGTTCGAAAATATAAAAAAATCTAAGAACATGAAATGATAAAAAAAATGAAGATGGCCTAAAGAGAACAGAGAAAAGTAGTGAAGACTAGGAATGACACCCGAGATAGGAAAAGACAGAGAAAACATAGATAGAAAAAAACAGATGACACAACACCCGGTACTACAACCCAAAAACAAAGAGAGACAAGTAGACATAAAAAGAAAAAAGAAAATGCGGTTGCCAAAAAGTAAGAGACAAACATATGGAAAACACAAAAGCAAACAGTCTAAACAAACAGCAGCTCAAGAGAGAGAGAGAGAGAGAGAGAGAGAGACAGAGAGAGACAGAGAGACAGAGAGACAGAGAGAGACAGAGACAGAGACAGAGACAGAGACAGACAGACAGACAGACAGAGACAGAGACAGAGACAAAGAGAGAGACAGAGACTGAGATACAGAGAGAAATCAGACAGACGAAACATTAGATGTGACGAGGAGACACAAAATAAGGAAGAACCATTGAACAGGCTGAGAGTTAGAAAGAGACGCAGAGAGACAACATGGAGACCAAGTGAGGGAGAAAGAGAAGCCACCCTAGCGTACATTATATCAACAATATTTATACGCTCACTCCTCATTTTCAACAATGAAAAATATTTTGGCAGCAGAAATTAAAATAGAAATGATTTTTTAATGATATTAAGTTGCATACGAAGTAAAACAAATATGAAGAATATATTTATACTGAGATGTGAGGAAAAAAAGGACTTTGTTTAGCATTCTTCCGAGTGTAAATATTGAGTAAAACTTGGCAGGTCGCTGACGAGGAGAAAGAAAGAGGTTTGAAAACCTTTTCCTTTCTCGGAGTTTTACTTCTGAAGTTTGTGCAGGAGTGCATTTTTATGGTAATGTGCGCCGGCGGTGATGTGAGAATTGTTTTATCAGTGGAGAGTAATACACACACACACACACACACACACACACACACACACACACACACACACACACACACACACACACAAACACACACACACACACACACACACACACACATACACACTCACACAAACACACACGCACACACACACTAAGGGAAATCGACCTAACGACACTGGAGGACAGGAGAGATAGGGGGGGCATGATAACGACATATAAAATACTGAGAGGAATTGACAAGGTGGACAGAGACAGAATGTTCCAGAGATGGGACACAGCAACAAGGGTACACAGTTGGAAGTTGAAGACTCAGATGAATCACAGGGATGTCAGGAAGTATTTCTTCAGTCACAGAGTGGTCGGGAAGTGGAATAGTTTGGGAAGCGATGCAGTGGAGGCAGGATCCATTCATAGTTATAAGAAGAGGTATGATAAAGCTTATGGTGCAGGGAGAGTGACCCAGTAGCGGCCAGTGAAGAGGCGGGGCCAGGAGCTATGACTCGACCACTGCAACCACAACTAGGTGAGTACACACTCACTCACACACACACACACATACACACACACAGACACACACACACACACACACACACACACACACACACCAGTAGCGACCAGTGAAGAGTAATCCTGTGTCACAAACCTACTCGAGTTCAATGACAGGGTGAGAGCAGTAAGAGAGGGGTGGGTAGATTGCATTTTCTTGGACTGTAAGAAGGCGTTTGACACAGTTCCACACAAGAGATTAGTGCACAAGCTGTAGGACCAGGCAGAGATAACAGGGAAGAGACTACAGTGGATCAGGGAATATCTGTCAGGAAGACAACAGCGAGTCATGGTACGTGGCGAGGTGTGAAAGTGGGCGCCTGTAACGAGTGGGGTTCCACAGGGATCAGTCCTATGACCGGTGCTGTTTCTAGTATTCGTGAAAGACATGACGGAAGGAATAGACTCCGAAGTGTCCCTGTTTGCAGATTATATGAAGTTGATGAGACAAATCCAATCGGACGAGGACCAGGCTGAACTACAAAGGTATCTGGACAGGCTGGAAGCCTGGTCCTGCAAATGGCTCCTGGAGTTCAACCCCACCAAGTGCAAAGTCATGAAGAATGGGGAAGGTCAAAGAAGACCGCAGACGAAATACAGTCTAGGGGGCCAGACCCTACAAACCTCACTCAAGGAAAAGGATCTTGGGGTAAGTATAACACCGGACAAATCTCCTGAGGCGCACATCAACCAAATAACTGCTGTTGCATATGGGCGCCTAGCAAACCTAAGAACAGCATTCCGACATCTTAATAAAGAATCGTTCAGGACCCTGTACACTGTGTACTTTAGGCCAATATTGGAGTATGCAGCACCAGTTTGGAACCCACACCTAGCCAAGCACGTCAGGAAACTAGAGAAAGTGCAAAGGTTTGCAACAAGACTAGTCCCGGAAATAAGGAAAATGTCCTACGAGAAGAGGTTAAGGGAAATCGACCTGACGACACTGAAAGACAGGAGAGATGGGGGGATATGATAACGACATGTAAAATACTGAGAGGATTTGACAAGGTGGACAGAGACAGGATGTTCCAGGAATGGGACACGGCAACAAGGGGTCACAGTTGGAAGTTGAAGACTCCCAGGTATAAGAAGTAGTTGTTAGGAAGTGGAATAGTCTGGGAAGTGATGTAGTGGAAGCAGGTATGATAAAGCTCATGGAGCAGGAAGAGTGACCTAGTAGCGACCAATGAAGAGGCGGGCCAGGAGTTGTGACTTGACTCCTGAAACCACAACTAGGTGAGTAACTAGGTGAGTACTCACACACACATACACACACACACACACACTAAGGGAAATCGACCTGAAGACTCCTATGAGTCAAAGGGATGTTAGGAAGTATTTCTTCAGTCATAGAGTTGTCAGGAAGTGGAATAGCCTAGAAAGTGACGTAGTGGAGGCAGGAACCATACATAGCTTTAAGACGAGGTTTGATAAAGCTCATGGAGCAGGGAGAGAGAGGACCTAGTAGCAATCAGTGATGAGGCGGGGCCAGGAGCTATGAATCGACCCCTGCAACCACAAATAGGTGAGTACAAATAGGTGAGTACACTCTAACACCCCACATGCACATGCTAACCTACCCCCACACACAAAAATAAATGGCAGGACGAAGAGACAAGGGTTCCAGGGATGGCCGGGCTGAAAAGGAAGCATTGGAATAAGGGATCAAGAGCACAATGGAATGGGATTGGGAAAAAAGACTAAGTGAGTTTTGCAACACAATGGTGGAGATGATATCTACAGAGAGCAAGAAGTGAGAGTTACAAGCTCTTTTTGCTGAGGCAAGAATGCAGAGCATGGCAGAGGAACTGGAAGTGCAGAAGAGGAATGTTGAGGTGAGGAGCAAGGTGTTGGGTGAAGGAGCAACAGTGGACAGTAAAGGAATTGACAGAGGGGAAAAAGCAAAGAAGTACCTTGGGCAAATGATATCAGACCACTGGAACGTCTGGGAGACAATAATTGAAACAATCATGGAGATATGTAAATTGAACTTAGAGATATGGAGGAAAATGAAATGGGATAATTAAAGTGGTCCATGAGGCAGAAGAGAAAACCTAGGATGAAAGAAGACAGGGGGAGGTAAAAAAAGATTGAGACAATCATCGTGGTAACAGGAGAGGACACGACCCAACTGACAAATTTTCAGAGACTTGGGTGGTACTCGAGGGAAAATAACTACCCAATTAAATTGACATTCAAGACTGATATGGTACGAAACATGAGCTTACAGAGAAAACCACCAGCGAGCATACCTCGAGTATACCTCGACAGTGACAGAACAAAAAAGAAAGGGAAAATTGAGAGAAAGAGTACAAAGGCGCCAGATGCATGAGGGGGGACAGGGCAGATACAGATGGATAAGGGAGCACAGCCTCAGGGGAACAGCAAACACAACCACACACAGAGCTACCCACAGCATCCCCTCAACCCCTACCACCCAAAACCAACTAAACACAATAACCAGAACCGAGCCATACACTACACCCACAGTCCCTTACCTCCCTCGAGCACAAATGCTACCACAACAGCAGTCTACAATAATAACCAGACTTGCATTCCACCCCCACAGATTGCATCAATCCCTCTCATCCCCCCGAATACGCAGATGGAATTACAAATAAGAGTGAGGAGTGGAAGAAAAGAATCAATGAGGCATCCCCGGACATAGCACTCACAGAGACAAAGTTCAAAGGGGTGATAAAAGATGCGATCTTACCATCTGAAGAAAGACTAGGGGAACTGATGGGAAGAGGAGTTCCACTTCTCATCAAAAACAAATGGAGTTTTGAAGAGATGGAAGGACTAGTCAGAGGAGTTGCAGATGACTACACAATAGGAACAGCAGGAGGCCAAGAAAAGAATATGTTAAGATCAACAGAGTGATGTTGGACACACTAGCCGAAGCTTCCAGAATGGCCAACATGAGCAGGGAAAAGTTACTCATCATGAGTAATTTCAACCACAAGGAGATAGACTGGGAAAATCTGGAGCCACATGTGGAACTGGAGATGTGGAGAGCCAAGATGCTGGAGGCGGTACTGGGAAACTTTATATTCCAACATGTTAGGGATACAACCAGAGAGAGAAGAGATGATGAATGAGATAGGTTGGACTTCGTATTCACATTGAACAGTTCAGATACAGAGGAAATCACACACGAAACGTCCCTCGGTGCTAGCGATCACGTAGTCTTGAGTTTTGAATATGTAATAAAGTTAACAATAAAAAGTGAGGCAACACGAGAAGAATAGGAGAAACCACATTTCAGAAAATGGAACTACACACGTATGATGCAATTCCTACATGAGATGCAGTGGGTAAGAGAACTAGAGAAGAAGACAGCAAACGAAATGAAAGAACGTCTGACCGCACATTGCAGGGAGACAGAGAAGTTCATGCCAAGCGGCAACAGAAACAATGGGAAGACCACAGTGAGCCCGTGGTTTACCCGGAGGTGTGAAGAGGCCAAAGCCAAATGTGCTAGAGCATGGCAAAAGTATATAAAACAGGGAAAACAGGGAGTTAAGCCGAAGAACCAGAAATTCATATGCATGGAGAGAGGCCCAGTGGTAATACAAGCATGTTATAGCATCAAAAGTCAGATCTGACCGAATGTTGTTGTACAGCCACATCAGGAGGAAAACAACAGTCAAGGACCAGGTAATCAGGCTGAGGAAAGATGGAGAGAAGCTCATGTGGAGCGGCCAGGAATTGTGTGAGGAACTCAGCTGAAGATTCAGGGAGGTATTCACAGTGTAGACAGATAGACTTCCAGCAACCCAAGGAAGTAGGATGCATCAGCAATTGCAGGACACATTGCACACAACCAAAGAGGAGGTGTAGAAACTGCTAGGTGAACTAGATACCTCGAAGGTGGTAGGCCTAAATAATATATCTCCGTCGGTCCTGAGAGAGGGGGGGGGGGGAGGAGAAGATACACTATGTGTGCTACTTACAATAATCTTCAATAAATCTATTGAAACATAGCCACTGACTGAGGTGTGGAATACAGCAAATGTAGTCCCGCAGATGGAGTACCCCTAGGAGATCAAAGGATGAAAAACTCACGCAAGGAAAAGGATCTTAGGGTGAGCATCACACCGAGCACGTATCCTGAGGCACACATCAACCAAATAACCGCTGCAGCATATGAGTGCCTGGTAAACCTAAGAATAGCATTTCGACATATGAGTAAGGAGTCTTTCAAGACACTATGCACTGTGTACGTCAGACCCATACAGGAGTATACAGCACCGATATGGAACCCATACCTGGTCAAGCACGTTAAGAAATTATAGAAAGTGAAACAAGACTAGTCCCGGAGCTAATGGATGTGTCCAACGACGAGAGGTTAAGGTAAATCAACCTGACGACACTGGAGGACAGGAGGGATACAAGGAACATGATAACAATATATAAAATATTAAGATGAATTGACAAGGTGGATACTGACAGAATGTTTCTGAGATGGGACACAGCAACAAGGGGTCACAACTGGAAGTTGAAAACTCATGTGAGTCACAGGGATATTAGAAAGTATTTCTTCAGTCACATAGTTGTCAGGAAGTGGTACAATCTGAAGAGTGAAGTAGTGAAGTACGATAATGCTCTTGGAGTAGGAAGAGAGTGGACCTAGGAATGACCAGCGAAGAGGCGGAGCCAGGAGCTCCGACTCGACCCCTGTAGCCACAAATATGTTAGTGCAAATAGGAGAGTACTCTCTCTCTCTCTGTCTTTCGCCCTCTCTCCCTTCCTCTCTCCCTCCCTTTCTCTCTCTGTCTCCTTCCCTCTCTCTCTCCCTCTCTGTCTGTCTGTCTGTCTGCCTGTCTGTCTGTCTATCTGTCTGTCTCTGTCTCTCTCTATCTCTGTCTCTGTCTCTGTCTGTCTGTCTGTCTGTCTGTCTGTCTGTCTGTCTGTCTGTCTGTCTGTCTGTCTGTCTGTCTCTCTCTCTCTCTCTCTCTCTCTCTCTCTCTCTCTCTCTCTCTCTCTCTCTCTCTCTCTCTCTCTCTCTCTCTCTCTCTCTCTCTCTCTCTCTATTTCTCTATCTTTCAGTAAAAAATGCTGGCACACATGAGATAAACAAAAAAACTCACAAAACTGACTGAAGATGACTGACAATCGTGTTTATCTCTCCTAATTGGTGATGGAATTAATGAGACAACCACCTAGACTTTCAATGCAAAATTCCGTTTCCTAGTTAGGTAAACGTACATACACGGGGCTCTCACTTTCTCAAATATATAGTTCTGGACTCAAACTTCCCTAATATAAATGCGCGCCCAGACACACGCACGGAGCAAGGAGGGGCCAGGTTCAATTCCCGGTGGGGCAGAAACATTTCGAAGTGTTTCCTTACATACACATACACACACACATATATACAACAGGCCTAGTGTCTAATTGACATGTGCCTAGGACAAAATGGTAACTAACTAACTAACACACACACGGGGCCAGGAGCTGTGATTCGACCCTTGCAACCACAACTAGGTGAGTACACACACAACACAATCACACACCCACTCAGAGTTACAAGATGTCGTACCCGTCTTGAGTTGTTTTGGGGGATTAGTGTGATGTGTCATAGAGCACCATAGTTCACTTTTGTAGTGTCTTAGAGTCTGAGTTCGAGATGTTGATGGAGGAGGTTCTGCTTCTCAAGAAGGAATGTAAGAAAGTGAAAATTCGTCTTGATAATTATAGCAATGAATGTGAGGTAGGTTGGGCTAGTGAAGGGAGACAAGTTACCAGCACTGAGGAGCAGATTGACAGCCGTTACAAGTGCAAAGAAGTTTCAAGTAATGTAAGAAACTTCAAGGGTACGAAATCGTTTATCTGTTCTCCAAGACGAATGTACTTCAGTGGTCAGTGAGGATAAAGGTACCACTAACTCCTCTACTAATAAAGTTAGGAATATTCTTGTGATGGGTGATTCACAGGTAAAATACATTGACCGTGCTTTCTGTAACAGAGATAGAAAGCTGAGAAAAACGTGGATTCCCAGAAACTGGTGTTTGTGACATAGTCAATAGGTTGAAAAGTATCATGTATTGGGAACAAGCCCATTATCTGCCTCTGTGCTGGTGGAAACGATATTGGGAAAGCCAGGAGACAGGAGCTGGAAGATATGTACAGGAGAGCTATCGATTTAATTAGGTTTAAGGGAGGGTTCCCGATCATATGTAGCAATTTGTGTAAAAGAGGAATGGGCAATGAATGAATGTCTAGAGCAATTGGTGTAAATTGCTGCAAAGTAAGTAAGTTTATTCAAGTATACACAAATACAGTTACATAGATTCTCATATATAGCAGCATATGTGTAGAGAACCTAGGATAACCCAAAAAAGTCAGACAAAGTGACAGGTACTGCAAAGATACCATTCATTAGTACTCCTTTCAATGGTACTGCAATACCATTCAATTTCCATGTCAAACATGACATATATGCTTTAGATGGGGTACATCTCTCTGGGGCAAGGGTGATAGCGTTAGCTATCTCTGTCGAGGGGGGGGGGGTCGTTTCTTAGTTGTCTAGGACTTTAAACTGATAGAAGATAAAGGAATGGTTTTGTGTGGTAAATAAGTAGATTACAGCACAAGTGACGAAAATTGTTTGTCATAAAATTACAAAAAAATGCAATGGAACTGCTCAATAAACAAAGACAATGGAAGGCACCAAGTGACTAACTGTCTTAAGGTTTACTATACGATCAGTAGGAGCATAAGAAATAAGATAGACGAGCTAAGATTAAATGTGCAGGAAGCATATGTATTATAGCTATAACAGAGACTTGATTCAACCGGAAAGATAGAGAAATTAATGCCTTTTGAATGCCACATACAAGGCTATAAATTACTTTACACCGATAGGATCAACAGAAAAGGTGGTGGGGTGGCGGTGTATGTTAGAGATAATTTAAACTGTTGCATTAGACATGGTATAAAATTAGAAGCCAATGGCACTGAATCTAGCTGATAATGAATAGCATGGTTAAAATTGTTTGTTAGCTCTACTTTTCAATTTACACAAACGTGTCACAACAGGTTGCAACAGGCTTGCGGCAGTGTGTTTCTTACCACACTCACAGTCTCACTGACCATCATTATTGTTCCAGCAGTCATACAAGGTGGTTGTGCTCTCCAAGTTTATATTTTGAGGTGAAAGGTGGGTGATTTTCTTAGCCGAACACTTTTTTAAACTTATAATAAATATTCACTGAGCAAACTATTGTTATGCATGTGAGGTTGCCACTACATCAGGAGAGACTGACCACCTCGTCAATCATTGGAGTCTGGGATGAAAAATGTTCAACTTCCACCTCTCATTCAACCAAACAAAATTTTGCTACCACCACTACACATAAAACTGGGGCTCATGAATAGCTATGGACAAATCCGGTCAGGGAGTCATGTATTTAACATCAAAATTTCCCTCACTGAGCGACGCTAAGATAAGAGAGGGAGTCTTCAATGGTCCTCAGATTTGAGAGCTTCTTAAAGATGGTGACTTTGAATCAAACCTTCATGGGGAGGAGAAAACTGCTTGGGAAGCATTCAAGTTAGTGGTGAAGGGATTTCTGGGAAACAGAAGGGAAGTCAACTATGAAGAATTGGTGGAAAACCTCATCAAGGCTTACAAGAACATGTGATGTAATATGTCACTGAAAATCCACTTTTTGGACTGACATTTAGACTTTTTCCCAGCGAACTGAAGGGCAGTTAGTGACGAACATGGTGAAAGGTTTCACCAAGATATTTCAACCATGGAAAAATGGTACCAGGGCAAATGGGGCACAAGAATACTTGCAGACTATTGCTGGACATTGGCAAGAGATGATTCTTCAGCCCACTATAAGCGTCAAGCAAAAAAGACAGAGAGAAGGTACGGATTAGAGTTTAAAACATACTGACACATATTGTACGTTATCATAAAATAATACATGTCTAGTATCTTTAAACATATAACCAATAAGCATTTTTCAAGGTGATATTTGGATTCAGGACATGAAAATACATAAGAATTAACTAATCTCATTTAAGAAGCATACAACTTTTCTAAAATTGTTGACCAGTGTAATTAGTCCTGTGGATCAGATACGTGGTAATGGTTGCTAAAATGACATTTTTCAAAGCATAGTTCAAGCTGCCATACTATTTAGACCAATTACCCTAATCTCCATTGTGCGAAAATTGATGGAATCAATCATTGCCGGGGCTATTCGAAGCCACATTGAAAGACATAAATTGATCGCTGAATCTCAGTACAGTTGTACAATGGAATGTTCCTACCTACAATTTACTAAATTGTTTTCACTAAAGTACTTTAGGATGTAGATCATGGTAATGAATATGATATTGTGTATATGGACTTCAGTAAGGCTGTTGACAGAATTCCACATGAGAGATTGTTGAAAAAAAATAGAGGCACATGGAATAGGTGGGGGAAATGTTTTTCTTGGATAGAGGTGTGGTTGAATGGGGAGAAATCAGAGTGGACATGTGTCACAAGCAGTTGGGCCCTTTGTTGTTTATAATATACATAAACGACATAGACGAGGGAATAAATAGCGACATAAGCAAGTTTGCTGATGTGGCATGCAAAGAGTATGTTGCAATTTATTCGGCGTAGGTTCACACTCCCTTATAAGCTGCCTCCCAACCAGTGAACCGGGTGCTAAGGGTTTAACGATACTAAGGGTACCCGTCGTTAAATCAGTACCTTGGTTCACTGCCAAATGCTGAGGTTTGTTTTGTTCCAACCCATTACGACCAGGTCACAGGCCATTCTTACCCGTGTTCGTAATAGCCGATGACACCAGAAGAGGCCGTCGGATTAGTTCTGACAAGGACGCTAGAGTGTTACAGGACGATTTGAATAGACTGATGAAGTAGTCGGAGAAGTGGCAGATGCTGTTTAATGCAAAGTTCTAAGCCTTGTAAAAGAAAATAACCATGACACTTATAACTATATATTTTAGATCTTAAACTCTAAATGTGAAAATAAATTAAGGAGTTCTGGGAAACAGTAATCTAAAGCCGCCAAGACAACAGTGCGTAAGTGTTCGCAATAAATCGAAAATAATTCTTGGCTTCATATCAAAAAGTATAAATAACAGGAGTCTTCAGGTTATTCTTCAATTCTATATATCATTGGTTAGGCCTCATTAAGATTATGCTGCACTGTTCTGGTCACCGTATTACAGAATGGATATAAATGCACTGGAAACCGTACAAAGAAAAGTGACAAAGTTGATTTTATGTATTAGAAATCTTTCTTACGAGGATAAATTGAGGGCACTGAATCTGCACTCTCTAGAAAGGTGTAGAATTAGTGATGATATGATTGTGGTTTATAAAGGGAAAATAGGTATAAATAAAGGGGATGTAAATCACATGCTAAAAATATCTAACCAAGATAGGACTTGAGCAATGGGTTAACAAATAGATTTAGACAACTTTCATCTAGAGATGTGCAACATAAAAGATAAGTTAAATACGGGAAAAAGAGCTCTAGCTTATTCCAAAGCTTCACGAATAATCAACCTGGAATAAATTGGGAAAATGCTGAAATTTGTGCAAAATAGAAAAAAACGCATAAGTGGAAATCTGATGAAGTAGTCCTTGCTGCGATAAAACCCATTTACAGCATACCAACAGCGAAATTCATTCCTGACGTGACTGCAAAATTTGTTCTGAAGAAATGCATCCCAGTTCCAGACTTCATATTTCCACGACCTGATCACACACCGGAACTGTTAAAGGAGGACTGTACCAAGCCTGCTGACCCGTGCTTTGTAGGCTGGATTTAAGCAGGATTTGCCACGCACATATTATGTCTATTGAAGCTAGTTCTTGGGTTAGTGCTTAGAATACATCAGACAAATTTGAAAGTGATAAGGTTGAATTTGAGGACCTGCTAAGTATGGGTCATTAGGTCCGGTGCTCAGCTTCTCTATTCATCTTCAGACTAAGTTAGTGGCTCCCATCTACATACATGTGGCTCCACTCCCATCTACATACATGTGGCTCCACTCCCATCTACATACATGTGGCTCCACTCCCATCTACATACATGTGACTCACAGATTTGCCCCTTACAGTCTCCTGTACTGATGAGGACCTCTGACGGAGAGCGAAATCTAGTCTCTACAGGATGTTCAGTAGCGTTAAGTAGCATGGCGATTTTCTGTGCAGTCGGCGATTACGTTGAGGTTAGTCACGGATTCTTTTCTCGTTAGTGCGTTGTTGCGAATTTTTTTTTTTTTTTTGTAACAGAATAGAATTTTCAAAAGAAAGAACCGCATTTGTGAGTGTGAAGGTTTGCTTCATGCTCGGTGAAGTTACTAATAAAACCCACAAAATGCTTCAGCAAACATTTGACGACAAAACAATCGGACGGACACAGTGTTCTGAGTGATATTCTTGATTCAAAGCAAGACGAACGTCACTTGAGGATGATGAATGTCTGCTCGTAAATCATTGTCGAAAATATATGCTAAAACTAAAAAAGTGAGGAAGGTTATTTGTGCTGTGGGAATTTCTAATGGGTCGTATCAAAGCATTTTCAATGAAATTTTTAAACTGAAGCAAGTGGCAGCGAAATTTGGGCCCCGTTTACTGACTCAGAACCAATGACACCATCTCTGCCTGGCCAAAAACATGGCGGTCGTCATTCACCTTCGCTGCCCCACAGATCTAGCCCCCCCCCCTCGTTATTTCTTTCTCGCCCCCCCCACAGATCTAGCCCCCCCCGTTATTTCTTTCTCGCCCCCTCAAAAGATGACATACAAGAAACAGCGTTTTAACGGCGTGGAAGAGATTCAAGCAGAATGGAAGGTCGTGCTAGACGCCGCTAGGAAAGAAGAGTTTCAGAAACATTTCTGGAAGTAACTGAGGTGCTGGGATCAGTGTTCAGCATCCCAAGAAGACTATTTCTAGGGCGGCAACCTCAGCAAGGTGATTAGGTAAGACAATATATATTTTTGAAGCATTGTCAGGAATTAATTAATGGCACCTGGTACGTATGCTGCGCCTAATAAGCCGAATCAGAAAATTTGGCTGAGACAGCAAGGGTCATTTTTGCTGAATATGT